>VWZU01009890.1:381864-403102 GCA_013397095.1 Sterrhoptilus dennistouni
TATAAATGTCTCTTTTTAGTTTTTTATAAAAAAAAAAAAAAAAAAAAAAAAAAGGGGCATGTGTGCATTAAGTAGAATAGTACTCCTCTATTTCTGCTTAGAGGAACAATTATTAGTCCAGAGGCCTAATCTACAGGTTTTGGGTTTCCTGCTTGTTTAGACCACAACTACTGCAGACTGTCTGCGTGTCCAGGGCCTCCTGTGTGTCCTCTCAATCCTCAAAAACTGGCTGTGGTTTGTCTGTAGAAGTGGACTGTGAATCCAGTCTGAGCGTGTTCCTGGAAAATGCAGGAACAGAAATACTGCTAATTCTGTTCTAAGGGACCTGCCAAAAAGAAAGGAAACACAATCACCATTTCACAATTTCATTCCCCCTGTAAACTCTACCTCTGTAATATTTAGGCTGACTTTTCTAAAAGACTTTTTGAAGGGAAAATACAGGTAGTTGAAAGGGTTTTATACATAGAATTTCTTCTCTTGTTTTGACAACAGCAAGTGGAGCAATAGCTAGATTCATTTTAGAACAGATGATTGTCAGTTGTCTGTGTAGAGATGCATATTTTATGTATTTTTCCAGAGAAAATATCAATAAAATACATAAGTCTTCATAGGGCTTAATGTACATTGGACAGCCAGTGAATGATGATGAGTCTTATGAAAGTACAGATGTATGTGGGTCCTGCTGCAAGGTTTCCATCTCATCAAGGTGCATTAGTTCCATTAGGCGCCAAGATTTCCTTCACAGCCCAGGATTAGTCTGAAATCTAGTTGAGACTAAAGGTATAGCAGGATAAGACAAAATGAGAGGATTGGTTGAAATAGTTGACAAAACTGACACTGTTTTCCACACAAGTATCACATATCTATTTTATTATTTTTATTGCTGTTTCTTTTTGAAATAAATTTTAATTAAGAAAATAATAATAAAAAGATTAGCATTTTTTTTTCAAGCAGTAAAAATATACAAAATTTTTTTCTCACTCAAGGTTAACTCTGGTTAACCTTGTGTTGGTTTTTTGCTTTCTTGTTAGTAGCCTGTGTTTTCATTCTAAGGTGCTCGTTTAAGGAGACTGCCTGTGTTTCTCTTCACTGCATCATTGCCCTAACTCCCCTTGCCAAAATTAAATTGATGTTCCAGCTGCTCAAAGCTCCATTGAAAGCACACATTTTAATTCGTTGTCACCTCTGAAAATCAGATCATAAATTTAATTTTGGCAAAGTCAACTAGAAATAAGTAAAACAAAAGAAAACAATGCTATAACATAATGAAGATTCAGACAATATTCTTTGAAGACTGAGATGCCTGAAAATGCGGTTCTCCTCCATCCATGCATGCCTGTGTTAATGAACTAAATGGGGTCAAGGCAAGAAACTGAGAATTTTCATGCTACACAGTGTTTAATTATTCATATTTCTTTGGCATGGTTTTGGTTAGGCTTATTAGCACTATCTCAGACAATGCCTGGGTAAAGATAAGGGGGCAGCATTCCCTGAGGACAAACCAGTGAAATCATCTTGTTCTGGGATGTGTCACAGCTGGTGGCAAAACCTCCTGAGCAAGAGGCAAGGGACCCTTCAGTCAGAGCAGCTGAGCAGGAGTTGCTCCCCAAGAGCAGCCTGTGAGGAGGGGGTTGAACCATTGGATGCTTTAGGGCCTTTGCAGTCAAAGAAAATTGCAATTTCCTGCCTTTCAGGAAACTGCTCAAACCATTAAGGGGAAGATTTTGAGAAAATGAGGTTTTGAATTATTTTTTTCCAGTCCAATCCATACACTTAGATAGTCAGGAATGGGAATCCAGTGGCTGTAGAAGATCTGAGACTCCTGCCTGTTGTCTGGGGAAAGTCAGAAGAGTACTCTTGGGAAAATTTCAGTTTATGGTGGGGTTTTTTCTGCACTATCTAATAGAACATATATATATATATAAAACATATGGAGAGGGGTTTAAAATCTATAGCTCACCACTCAAAACCATTTCTTACTAGACTACCTACTTTGTTCTTTCCCAATACATTGCACAGTATCTCCTTTCCACCTCTTGAAATTTCCTTATAGCCTTGAACTGAAGCCTGTAAAGGGCTATTTTAATATGAAGTGCAGAAAACAAAATGAAGTATAAGTAAATGCACACATTTGTATTTTTCTGCAAACCCATACATGACTGGCCACTTGATTTTTCTAAGCTGGCTGCTGGTTTATTTTCTGTATTTTATCTTGCCCTGTGTGCTGGGTTGCTGTGCTGTCTCTCCATAACACAGGTTACTTTGTCATGTTAATATAAGATTGTGTTAAAAATATCCCGAAGATCTGCATAGTGAGAACTCCTAGGAGGGGAAAAATAAAATCACACTTTCATAGACTTATGAAATGAAGTCTGCAGCTTCTGGCTCAGGGTTTACTTCTCAAACAAATCTGCAATAATAATTTCCATTCTGAATGCACTCCCAAAGCAATGTAATCATTGGAATCATTTTAATATGCATTGAACACTGATGTTTAATTAATGTTTTATTACTTTTTTATACTTAAAACCAGAGCCTGGAAGACTATTTTATTGTGGTAGCTGCAAAAATATGTCTGAGTTTCTGAGGTCATATGATACACACTCAGACACTACAGTGACCTGTAGTTTTGGAATGTAGAAATGCACTGTGTCATAATTTTACAAGTGGTAAACGGTGGGAAAGCTTGCCAAAGTGATAAAATATATATGTATATAGTCAACAATACAGATGGACAAATGGAGAGCAGGGCAGTTACTCAACTAAATCCAATTAATGAACAGAGAGGTTTTGTATTGAAGAGCGTTTAGACCGTAATAAGTGTGTAAATGAATTGCCGTAATATGCCATAACCTGTTGTAAGAATGTTTAATTTCCTTCTATGAAATGGAGAACCTTCTTTTTCCAACTGCTACCTAATTTCTGATTTTAATATATGTATAGTATCTGTACATTTAATCAACATAATTCACCATGTATTGCTGTTGTATTATTAATATAGCTAGTATTTTTCCCTATTTTATTAACCCAAGATTTTGATGCTCTTCAGATACAGGTGGATCATCCAAACTGGATATACATTAACGGATTTATAGATGCTTCCAATAATAAAGAGTAAGAGAACCTGATGAGACTGAAGGAGTTATTATTATTCCTGTGTATCATTTGAACTGCTGTAATACATTGGCGTTACACAGATCTAAATTTTGATGCAGCAACAATTTATCTTCTTAGGGTTACAGGCAAGGCAGTTTCCACATTTTTGACTAAGAATTAGACCTCCTTGTATTGTAATATCTGAGGCATGTGAAGCTATAAAGAAAGGCCAAAAGAAATGCTGCAATATGACTCTAGAAAAGAAAAAAAAAGGGCTATATAATCACTAAAACTTTTTTCTGTAAATTAGGAATGAAGTTAAAAATAAATAATTTTTAAAGGTGTATTTTCAATATGGAATGTTTTTATTTCAAGATAGTTCCAATTTTCAGCAAATTTTAATTTTGTTTTTCCATGTTTTCTCCTCCTAGTAAATTTCTGCATCTCAGATGCTGCATAAATATCAAACTACTCTTGTGGTCATATGCTACACATACACTCTTAAGGAAGTCTTGAACTTGTTACTTTTGTATGTGCTACCACAGTGTAAATGCTACAGTGCATTTAAATTACTTGCTATATACTTGTATGGGTACCCTTTAGATTCTCTAACCCAAAAACATTGGGTGCAGAGTTACATTTCAGGTTTTTTTCCTGTCTCTGGGGAAAAAAAAAAATTGAAATACTAAAGGTTGCAGGGTTTGACTTATTCAAGTCCACTGAAAAAGGAGAAGGATGATTTTTATGTATAGGCCTTCACCACAGAAGTGTTTCCCCTTATTCCTGTAATCTTTCTGCTGAGTTTCACTGATTTTGAATTCTGAATGCCATTTTACTTTTAATATGAGAAAATTCGAGCCGTTGGACTTGATTTTAGTGCAAACCTTGAGTTTAAAATCAAGCATTTGGACAGCGTTGTTTTTGCTGTCAGCTGTCAAGCAAACTGGCATGATGTTTCATGCTGGGCTGTGCCCCACACATATTCACATTCTCTGCAAAAATCACCATTCTCTCTACTTTGTGGAAAAGGGCAAAATTCACTCTTCTATAAACAAAAGTTGAGTTTTGCAGTGCCAAACCCAGAATTAGCAGAGGCTATAACACAGCCTTATAAGCCTCAGGTTATAAGAATTTATTTTTTCAATAGTTTTTTAAAACCAATTAAATAAATGTGTTCAGATATTTTCATGAATCTGAGCAATTCTTTCCTAAAAATTTGCACTCTGAGCTTATTAGGAAAGATCTAGATTAGGAAATATATTTTTTGTTTTGTCCCACAAATTGAACAGAGCTGCCTCAGAATTGAGAATAGTGAGCTTTGCCAGTTTATTAAATTGTTTTGCTTCCTACTCCTTCTTCCTTGTATTAACAAGCAAACCTTGTCCAGCATAATTCAAGTTACATAGACTGGGATTCTTAAATATTTTCATAGGACTACAGAGAAAAGGAAAAGTCAATTTTTTGATAATGTTTCAAATGCCAGAGAAGATTAGAACATGAGGAAGAATGCTGGAATGGAAAATTAATTTGATGGCATTACAGCAGTTTTGAAGAAGAGGTTAGCGAAAAAGTACATTAATTTTGAAAATAAAGCCCTCCTTCACAAGTTGAATAATGCCTTGTCCTACTTTTGGCTTCATATATATTACAAATTGACTTTGACTGCTGCATAATTTTTAGGGTTAGAGGAAATTTTTCTGCTCCCCCTTCTATCACGTTCTAATAAAATATTAAGAAAATTAGACTCATCGCTGTTGCAAATCTGACAGTTTTAATGAGGAAATATTTCTTGCCTCTAAGCTCTAATTGCAGAAAATTGTATTTTTCAATATGGTTGAAGACTGAAACAAGTTGCCTGGAGAGCTGGTGGATGCCCCATCCCTGGAAACCTTCAAAGTCAGGTTGGACTGGGATCTCAGGAACCTGATCTAGTTGAAGATGCCTGTACTCATTGCAGAGGGAATTGGACAAGCTGACCTTTTAAGATCCCATCCAACCCAAACTATTCTGTGATTCTATCACATATTTTTTTATTGTCATTTCAAAAAATATTGTCATATTTTTTTATTGTCATTTCTTCATGGTAGCCTACTTTGCCTACCCTTAAAAATTCCCCTTAAAATTTACAATTGAGGATGATTTGCCAGAAATACATATTGCTTTAAATCCTATGCTTTGAAAAATGTACAGGACTTTTTGTGTGCTAGTCACCACAATTCTTCTAGTTATAAAGGCAGTTTGTTGAGGGGTTTTATGAAGCATTTTATAACATATGATTATGAAGAAAAATTTTAAAAGAAAAAAGATAGGCTAATTTACTTGAAAAAGAATATTTGTTACAATGTTTATAAAAAAGAAATTGTAATATTGGTTTTCGAAAAAACCTGTGTTATTTTGTCCATATTTGCTTTCTTTATATGTATGGTCAGGACACCTACATGAAACCACTGGTGTAAAGCAAAGATAATGCTTTGGTTCAAAGGATTCCTGACTAGAAATTCATAGAGGGGTGATGAAGTCTTGGTATGTGCTCTGAGCCTGGGCCCTAGGGATATAACCAGAAAAATAATTTTTGCCTAAGACTTCATCAAATGTTGGAAAAAAACCCCAATTATTATTACTATTGATGCATTCATTTTCTGAGGGTAAATTACCTGTCATCATTACTAGTAATCCCATACACATATCTACCTTCAGCTATATCTAAGATACTATAGGATCTCAACACTTATTTCACTTCTCTCCTTTGAACAAGAATAATTTAAATGTTTTTTCCCATATTAGCTTGGTCTTCCTGGTATCAAAATGCAACACTTCCTAGCGCAAGTAATTTATTATTGTTTGCCAGAAAAAAGTAAACAATAAAAGCAAAATTTTGGCAATAGCAGCAGCAGCTGGAAAGAAGCTAAAAATAACTTTATCAGTGTATAACTAAATGGCCTGTACACAGAAACTGTGCTGACAGTGATGAAACAACTCTACCCCAGATAATTAAAACTCAACCAGCTTTTTTACCACTTAGCATCCTTTTTGTTCTTATTTGGAGCTTTTTGAGCACTAATAAATATTTCTTTAAGCTGCGTATCAGATTCAAGATATTGGCAAACACACGACATTCTGTTTAGTTCTCTATCCCTTTAAAAATATTTTTTAATATTTTCTTTTGAGTAATGCATTTGTATATTTGTGGGTTGATCTATCATACAGACAGGTTTGTAATGATCTACTTAGAAATAATTTTATCAGCTGCAATTTTTATTTTTTAATGTAAATAATTTCCTGTTTATCTGAATTGCACTTCATCTATAAATGCCCAGTCACTGAATATGGATTTCTTCTAGTCTCCCCTCATTCTTACAATCCCTAGTACCTACTTGGTGTTTTCAGCAAATGGTGATTTTTCTCATTTTTCCAGAACTTCAGAACCTTCAGAAATATGGTTAATAGTAAATGATTGTGGACTTTCACTTCAAGGGCAGAAAATAGCCATTCATTCCCAACTTTTGTTTCTTACCCTTACATCAGTCTGTTGTTTGTGGTATTGTTTAGTCATTTTCTTTTTTGTTGTTCTTGCTCATTCCTTTATCATTGTCCTTTATCATTCTTTTTTTAAAGTGTGCCTGCAGAGAATGTTTCAGTGCAGTGAAGAGCTTCCTAAATTGTTCTGATTTCTCCTATGGAGCTGAAATAGCTCATGTTGAGTTTAAGTTTTATAATGTTAAAAACATTAACATTATCCTATATTAATGTTTTCTATTGTCATACAGCCCAAATGCTCTTCACAACAGAAGTTTTCTCTGTGCCTGTGTTTTGTCACAGGGAATCTTAAAAATGACCGCAATGAAAGTGACAGGAAATCCTAATACTGGGTTTTCCTTTCCCCAGTTTGAAGTCATATCTAGTTTTGGATTATTTAATTCCTGTTTCAGTTCCCTACAGTCCCCCATTCTCTGAAAGGCCCAGAATTTCGGTGTGGATCATGTGTCAGTCTGAATCCAACTCCTTCCTCTGTATGTCCCCCTCAGGTGCTGAGCCAGGCTGGGTTTGCTTAGCAGGACAAACTCAGCACTGTTTTATGGCCACTTGATCTCACCTGTACATATTTGCAAAACCAGGAAAGTACAGAAGGAAATCAACTTCTTTCTTTGTAAATTACTGTATGGGACAAGAAAATAGATAATCCCTTCTTCCACACTTTTTTCTACAATTCCTTGCTACTGTTCCCCTTTCCCAAGTCTCCTTCTCAGCCCAGGCTCTTTTATTTCCACAATACATGCCTTATGTTTATTTTCCTTCTGCATTCCTATAATTAAAACAAAACCAAAAAAGCTTTGTTTAAGTAAGCCAATGCACATAACTTCCCCAAAGCTGTTTTGCTCACTTAATTTATATATTTTTTTCCTTTTTTAGTGTTTATAGATGTCAGCACCTCTGCAGCAGTCTGTCTTTTGGCACACTTTTGTGTCTTTTGCTCTAAAGAAGAGGGGTGCTGAATGACTCCCCTTTCACTAAGACTAATATGAGAAGTTATTAGGTAGGACCACGTTGGCTGATAATTTTTCTGTCTGGGGATTTAGAAAGGAAAAAGCCAATTTGACATTATATTAAAGAGAAAATTAGTTTCAAGATTCTAGAATGGATTAAAGGCTGGAAAATCAATTTACTTGGATTAGAAGTAATTGTTGTGAAAAACATGTATTTCTAAGAGGAAACCTTTGTTTACTTTTGACTAATGAGTTTCAAACTTCATTAAAACTTCATTATGTTTTCTTTTAAAAGAGTGATTAGAAATTCCTGGCTAAAGAAAAACATACTGGGCCAGAAAATACCAAGCAATATCTGCAAGGGCACTAAGCTACTTCTTCATCCACTCACTGAAATCAGAGCTGACAATTAGATTTTGCTCACATAGGAGCCACTCGAAATTAGAGACAGCATGGGGACATTGCCCTCTGACAGTGTTACTTTTACAAGATGGGAATTTGGTCTGTAAGTAAATCAAGAATCCTTATGAACATAACTGATACGTGATCTCCCTGAAAAATTCACTGCTTAGGAGATTCTCATACTTGCAGCCTTGCCAAAGTATGGAAAAACAGACCAAAAGAGCCTCAAGTAAGGAACTCTGCAATGGACTGCTGAATTTGTTGACATCATGCACTCAGCACTTCTTTGATAAAACTTTCTGTGGATGTCACTGAAATTTGAACCCATAACTTCATAGGATGTGGAATCAGTCAACTGTGAAACTAATTGTAATTAGTGACCCGCATAGAAAAGAAAGTTGCATATGCAAGCAACAGTCTGGCAAGGCAAACTGCATCTCTCCTTTGATGGGAAATTATTGGGAAAAGGTTGCTAGTGAATAATTATGATCAGATCAAGACATTTTAGAAGATGGAATAACGGGGTTTAGTGGGAAAAAAAAGGTTAAAGATTTAAAGTGGATTAAGTCACTTGATATTTACATATGAAGGCTTTAGCCTATAAATAGATGTCTATCTTGATTTTGCATGTGTCATTGCTACCTTTGAGTAGAATAACATAGAACAAATGCATGTGGGGACACACTGTCCTACCTCTTTTGTTATGAATCATGGTAACTTGAGAGCAAACCCCACATTTACTATGAGGAAACAACATGAAAGAAGGAAGAAAAACAACTTTCTCCCCTAGCTTTGTAATAATATCTTCGGCTTATTCTCTACAGGTAGAATTCACCACTTGCCAAGCCAGAACAGAGCACATCTGCCCCAAAATTTACACTACATCAGCCAGCCCTGGGTTTGTGTCTGTGATATCCTAGCCATGTCAAAAAGAACTACATATCTGAGCAGGAATTGTTACAGGCTTGGCAAATCGAAAAAATTATTCTGTGGTGAGCATCCTGATTTCCCTATTCAAGTATGGAAGACAAGTGTAGAATTCCTTCATTAAACATGTTAGCATTAAAGGACATCTGAGTGTCCTCTTCCTTTCCAGCTTGAGGTTTACAGAAATGACTCAAGACTGTGGGTTAAATATGATGTCATCAACATGAAAGTTGGCACTACCATGTCCCTGAAGTACACCTAACCCTGGAACACAAGGTTCTCATTTTATTACTACTAATTTATCCAAGATATTTAGAAATCATTTCTACACCTCCCCCCCACCCAAGTTGATAAAAACGGTCTTTTTTATTCTGTATTGTATCTACCTCTATAGAAATATTTTCATCAGAAGTTCAATGTATACAGCGTGCTAGACACTTTTTTTCTTTTTTTTCCCTCTACACATCAGTGTTCATAGTGGCATTTAGCAATGTACCCAAGTGCTTTTATTGATTTTCCAGCATGGGTTTACCCTAAACAGAAAATTTCCCTAAATGAATGATCAGTGCTTTTAATTAACTATTTTGACTTTCCAAAAATTTTCAAGAGGAGATTTTGAAGTACTTGGGGTTCAACCTATGACATAAAATCTATACTTTTGCAGCAGTCATTTAAAAACAGTGAGCCCTACCCATGTACCCCAAAGTGTGTCACTTTTGCTGCTGCAAATCCTGAGCAAAATGAAGCAGCTAGAGGAAAAGGATTCCCAGAAACTGGCTTGTATCTTGATGAAGGTGGTACCCAAAGGAGAAGGTGAAAACCAGTCATATTTCTCATTTTGTGAAGAGAGAACAAAAGAAAACAAAAGGAGACTGAGGAGGCATGGTGAGTATTAAAAATAAGCCATGTTGTGATGAATCCCTTAAAAGACTGTGACAACCAATGGAATGTTAAAAAAGTTAATTCAGTGAAGTACTTGGCAATTTTTTCCTTTGAAGATGAGAGACTTGTAGAGCAAATAGGATTTAAAGTGTTCTGCTGCTCACAGAGAGCCTTGCCTTGTGGCATCTGTTAACAATGACTTATTCCAGATTCAAACCCAGCCATTATTAGAATAGAAATTTGTATTAACTACTTTTTCAATTAGAACAAGGCTTTCTCAGTGACTGAGAAAACAATTGAATGCTACCTTTAATGGGACAGTGTTTCCTCTGAGAACACCATGGGATATGAGTTCTCTTTCTGTATCTTTGGGTTAATTGCACACAAAAGACTGCAGGAGATGGTATTTGTTTAAAATTGTTGCTGGCATTGCAATAAGAGCTACCACTCCTAATTAAATTGGAACATGTAATTCTGCATGGAAAACTGGTTATGCAGATCTCAGAACATCTTGGGGTGTCAAATATTAGAAAGAAGCCACAGGTATAAGTATCAAATAAATGAAAGAATTCTAGTTCATATCAAATAGATTTCCAAGAATATATTTTCTGAAATAGCTACAATATTACTTACCCTTAATAAAATGTCAAGTTGTTTGACCTTACATTTAAGCAGACCTGAACATTCAGCTTTGGCGAAATGACCTAGATTTCACAAGAAGTTAATAAAACAAGTATTTTGTGTCCTCTAGGCATCTGTGAATGAATGCCCAAAATCACTGTCAAAATTTACACCTGCAAAATGAACAGCCAGTACTGCTATTTTAAGAAAAAATTTATATATTCTCCAGCCTGCAGCATACGTTGAGAAAGTTCTTTGGCAACTGATACTAAATTAAAGAGCAAAATTCAGAGTTAAGGTAGGTTTTATCTAGTCTAAAAACAACATATTAACCTTCACATCTAAATGTTTTCTTTTGGAAATAAAGGAATTAAAAAGAAGAATAAACAGAAAATTTCTTCTTCAGTCAGGACACTTATACTCTAAATTCTTAAGAGAAATTGTGTTCCTTCATCCAAATAAGAGAAATTACCCTCCTCATCCTGAAAATTTAGCAGGCCAGAAGCTGTCCTTGTGCATTAGTAGATGATATAAGTGTCTAAAGTGAGGTGTAAAGGAAAGATAAACACAGAAATTATTTCATAACATTTTGTCAACACATCAGTAGAAATTTTTTTCTCACAAGAGCTCAGAAACCAGCCTCCAAGTTTCTTGAGGGTCTGATCAAATTCAGAACAGTCATCACTGTCATCAAAAACTTTCATGATTTCCTAGAACACGCAGGAAAATTTATTGACAACACAGAAGGGTACAAATACTATTACTACTACTACTACTACTACTAAAAACACACATGAGAAAAACTATTTAGATATAAGAAAAAACAAATCTCCATTTTGCTACAGAGGGAAAATGGTTTGGATATACCATCTCAGGATGTCTTCTGTTCCTGGAACCTGTTAAGCCGCTAAATTTAATAAATGTACAACAAATTTCCATCTAAGCTTTCCATCTGGAACTCAGTCTTTCTTTCACAGTCTCTCTGTTCCAGATATTATTTCCCTCTTGCACCTGGTGTAAGCACCGCTTAAGTTCATTGTGCTCCTGGACTTCAATCTCTTTTGTTTCTATGAAGTGACATTTTCAATAAACTAAAAAATCTCAATTAACATAATCCAAGATGCCATTAGTTATTACTCTTTGACAATCCACTGCAAGGCTTAGCAAAAGAAAATAGACTGGTGAACTCACATCAACTTAAAAAAATGTTAAATCATTGTTTTCTCTACAGTTTGCAAAAGGTGGTGAGCTATTTCACCACTTTCCATATTAATACCACTTTAATTAAAAAATGAAAAATTTTAAATGCTCTCCTAAGCATTGCGAGACCTGCTTATGTTTTCTTCATACCATGTGTGCTACATTTCTAAAACTATAGTCATGATACAGTATTTATTCAGGCAAAATTTTTTGATAGAACAGGTTTTGAAATGAACATTAAATCTTGTAGGTTCTCCTCATCTCCCACATCGCCACCACTAGCCAGTATTACGTACTGCCTCATCTTAAAGTCGGGGCAAAATGTGCCGCACTAACTATTTCACTTTAATAAATAACAAATAAGTTTCAACAATCTTCTATTTAGAATCACAGCTTTTCTACTTCCTAACTTTCCAGCTCCTGTTATGTGGGAGTGACCTGGAGTCCAGTCCCATGGCTACCTGTCTATTCCTTTCTGCAGTGGCCATCTCTCCCAGTCAAGGCCTGTGTGTTCTGTAGATTCATTTCATTTGTCTTCATTCATTCCTATGGTGAACAGACCTTTCTGAGATGGGTCTTGCACCTTTCTATCAGTGTTATTTGTTCTTCCACATCTTGCCTCTAATTATTGATCATCAAACTTCTAAAACACAGAGCCCTGATGATAGCTCTAAAGATCCTTTATGAAAATACAGAGTTTAGCAAATTAACTCTGCAGGCAACTTTGAAAGTTGCAGGCTGGACCTGCCAATGATCCTGAACTTCCACTGGTCTTTTCAGTAAGAACAGCTCAAATTATTTAATTTTGTGGGTCAGTGTTGCACCTCCATCCTTCTCCTCACAAAAATTTGTGAGAACAGATAGATCAGAAAGCATGTTTTTAAAGTATGTTTTAAATATGTTTTTAGTCTGTCTCCTGACCAGCCACATTGAGAAAGGAATCCTATATCTGTTTAACTACATTTTCAGAATGTCCTGTACAAACCTGTTCCAACATCTATCCAGACGTGGGGAGAGCTAAAAAGCATCATCTCAATAAAATGTCAGAGAAAGAGTGAGAAAAGCTTCACTGTGATAATGCTCATTATAAAATCAGTGGGACCTTTACAATCCCATGGACCCTGCCAGGGTGCCTTTGCTTCCTTCAGTTCCCGTTAGAAATCAGAGACAGCCAAATGAATTCACTCATCATTACACTTGTAATAGATGGAAATACACAGTGTATATTTGTCAAAGGCTTTTATAGGGAAAAATCTTTTCTCAAATAGTTTTTTATTTTGACAAAACTTTTTCATCAGTTTAACAAAAGAGAGAAGAAATAAAAATTCTTTGGACCAACTAGAAAAACAAATTTTGTTTCTATGAGGAAAATTTTTGTTTCTGTTTTTGTTTCTACGGCTTTTTCCTTCAGAATTGTGTTTTATGTAAAAAATATTTTCACAACAAAGAACTTTTATCTGATAAGATGGTGATAGACATAAATGCTGTTTCTTCAAAAAAGATCCTTTTCTTCTAAAGCAATTTGGGTTTTTTTTCCCCAATACATGGATAAGCCATTCTTAAATCAGCTCTCATGTCCTCAAATTTGATATTTGCCTGTGTTTTCCATTATTAGATAGATTATTGATTAATATTTCTTATTTACTTTTGTTTTTTCTCAACAATTAACAGACTTCTTGTTCCAGACATGTGAAAAGACAAGTCTCTCTAAGAATACCCTTTACAGGTATCTCACAATCAGTTTTGTAAAAGAGTTAAAAGTTTCCAATTATACTACTCTTTGGCTCTCAGAATACAGTGTCAAAACACAAGAATCCCCATTCTTAAGATGATTTAATATTGCTGAAATAACCACGAAGAACAATTTATCAAACAGTAGTAAAAAAAGAGCAATCAATACAAATCTGTGTTCAGGTGTGTAATTAATACCTCACCCAGTTTCATGAGAGTTGCAATGTACAATGTTATCTTGTAAGTAAGAACAACATTTCCTTATGGACAAATATATTTACTCACAATTTAACAATTTATAAATTAAAGACTGCTACAGGATGGTCTTTTACAGGACATATCACTGTCAAACCTAAAACACAAGCCTGCATGTTTTGAAAATATAATTTCTGTGAAAAAATATGGTTGTAATTTAATTTATCTTGATTGGAGATTTCTCTTGAAAACAGCTTCTTTAGTCCTCAAGAGTTTACGTGCATTTCCTAAATAAATAAACAAATGCATTCACAAGATGACTTCTCATGAGCCAAATCATCATCTTGCTCATAGGCAGAGAAACAAATGGGTAGAGTTGAATCACCACATATTAACAGCAGGCACACAAAAACATTTGTGCAAACAGAAGACTGGCTAAAATGATCTCTTTGGAGCATTGCAGAATATATTATGGTCAGCAGAATAGTGGCTTCTGCTTTAGGTATTTTACAGTACGGCACAATATATACCAGTAAGGCAGGAAAATGCTAATGATGGACACATATATACTGAATTAATTTCTCAAGGGGCGAGTCTGTTGAGCCCAGCACACTCAGGCATCATTCCTTCTAGACTTTGGCTAATTAATGTAGTGCAATTTAAGAGAAGGTGGAAAGGATCATATTGATAAGTGTCAATAGTGTACATTCAAAACATCTATTATTTCTCTTCTGTGTCCTTGGAGGCCTGAAAAAAACCCCAAGTGCACCAATCACTTATAGTTAATTGCTAAGCAGAACACAATTAAAACAAAAATATTAAAACCCCTCTTCTCTTTTGTTGCTGTTTTATCTGTGCTCCCTTCCCCCCTTCTCAGTCTATCAGAAGCATATAGAGGACCAGGACATACTTTTGTTAATCTATTAATTACAAAATTATTTCTTTGGGAGTCAGAGCATCATTTGATCCATTTAGATGGCTGAAGAATTGCTATTTTTAAGTCAGTGTTTTGCGTGAGAGATTGAGAGATGCTGTTGAAAACAATGGTTTCAAGTAGGAAACACTTTACAAAATTAGGACACCCAGGAACAAAAAACTGCATAGCTGTTCTAAATCTTTCTACAAACTCAGATCCTGTGAAAAAAGAAACTTTACTTGAGACCTAACATCTAGATTCTTTTTCCCAAGGTTAAAGAGTCTCCTTTTGTCCTTTGCTTTTACTGTGGAGATTTGTAATGCTTTTTGTTTAATTAAGTGACAGAATAAATTGACCAAGGCGATCAGGAAGTGTTTTGATCCAGATTATTGGAGTGGAAACTATACTCAGATTTCCCAGTAACTTGTAAGCCAGCATCCTTCTCCATTAGATCTGACAACTACAATTTGCTCTGGAGCTCCTGATGCAGCTTGTCACTACCAACAGGCCAGTATGTACATGGCCAGAGGTTAGAACATACTGATTCATTAGGCTGCAACCACGAATCTGCCACTTCAGAGAAAAGGCCCATCCATCTCTCTACATTTAGCTGTCATTCCTACCATGAATGTAATGCTATTACTGAGACAGCCAAGTCCATTGCTCATGCCAGATGTTGTTAGGAATTCAATCCATCCTATCTGTGAACACTGGTCCCTTCAAACAACAAGATGTTGAGTGAATTACATATTGAGTGGTGAGGTTTTTTGGCATTTAATTATCCAGCTGAAAGGAACATGCTTAATTGTTACTGTGGTTACTGGCCAGCAACTAAATAGAGGAATTTTATGAAGCGATGGTGGAGCAATGGCAGCTGAATAAATGTTTCACAGCACTGCAGTGGCTACAACAAAAAAATCTGTGTGTCTTTACTGAACACAGATGCCTCTCTTGTTGAGCAAAATGAACATGTTTTATTTTGTTTTAAAGTGAGAACATATGTCATTATTTCAATAAGGCAAATGTATGCTGCTCAACCTTCAATTTTGGCCCCAGGATTGCTGCCAGAGTGTTCAGGGGCAGCAGCACAGTGCCAGTTATTCAACACCTTCAGAAAGCTGTGCTCAGATATGCAGGAAAAAGTCTGTGAGACTGCTGTGTTCAGCAAAAGGGGAATGTAATACACTTGGAGATGAGCTGGTCCTACACAAGTCCAGGGGAATAAGGCATCAGTCATCTCTGCTTAGGTTTGCAAGGCAGGAAAGCCCAAGACCACTTCACACACCACTTCAAAGCAGAACTCTGAAACTGGAACATAGTTAAGCCTCATCCTTTCATTAGGCTGGTTAAAATTGTCCACATTTGAGAAATATTCTTGTGTTTCTGTACTTGGTTCAAGCTGAAGAAAGAAATATTACAAATATATGTGATATTTTCAGTCCACGCAAAAATGCTGTGTAATCTCCATGAATGTTCAGTCTTGTCATAAACCCAGCTACATTTCAACAATAAAGCTTTGAGGAAACTGCATCAGGGCTTGGGACTTTCTCAGTTTCCCTATGTGAAGATTCACTCTTATTTAGAAATGTAAGAAAACAAAATAAGCAGCTGAAAAGGCAAGAGTTTATTCTCCTGGATTTAAACTGTGAAATAAGACACATGCACTATTACAGAAGCAAAAGAAAGGTAAGGTTTCTGAGAGTAAATATGCACATTGCTTTTGGTTTGTTTTTGTCATTTTTTCTTTTTTAATCTGGCTTAATGATATAGTCTGGAACCCAGGAAGTACTCGTTCCATTCATTCACTAACAAGCAAGTGATGACTTTTTGATTTACCAACTTCACTTTGTTGCCACATAGAAAGAAATTATTGATGATCTTCATATTCCTTTGATGAGGCAAATTTGTTCAACATTGTTGAAATGACCATATTTAAAGGAGAAAAACAAGTGCTCAAACTGACTACATCTGAAGATTTTTCAAAAGTATTTGAACTAATATTTTGCTGTATTTAGTGATAATTTGTCACAGCTTGTCAGAGGCTAGACTGAAGAGGACCAAGCATCTTGTGGAAGATTCACATATACATTTTTATATCAATATCTTTACTTACAAGAACAATGTCATATAACTTGATCTAGTCCAGGAGAGAACTTTTTCTGCTCCTGCTTTTTATTTGCTGAGACCAACAGCCTTCAAAACTCAAGGACCCCAATTAGCAACAATATGTGGCTCCGTTAGATTGGCATTCTTGCACATTCCAACACAGACTTAAATAATTTCACAGATTCCAATGGATGTCACTCATACCAGCACAGGGAATGCTATTCTTTCTTCTACCCTGACACTTCATTCACAGTCTTTCTACAAACAGTAGCTTTGCAGTCAGCTGTGTCTGATTCTCTTGTAGTAATTCTTTTCTTCTTACCTTTCTCATCTTAAACCAAAGCAAGGAATGCTTGAGGCTGGCCACATCTAGGGGCTCTGGTTGCTATATGTCAGTTCACCACAGCTTTGTAAATACTAAAACACTTGACAACTGACTCACAGGTCCCCTGCTAAGTATTAAGACTTAATCTGTTGACAGCCTGATCCCTGACAAAAGACTGGGAACAGGTATTAATATAGGTAACTGTTTAGGGTTAATAATCCATTTATACAGTGCCTTCTGCAAGACCTGATCTTGCAAGCTTAAATTTAAACCTTAAACTTCTTTTGTTTTATGAGGTTTAGACCCATCAGGTGCCGAACCATGACAGCTTTGTGCTCTACACAACACAGTCCACAGTGCTAACTTTATATTTCAGTTTTAAAAATCCATTAACAAAAAATCACAACACCTTAATAGAATTTGGTTACCTTATATAACCACAACTCCTAAATGAAGTGCACACAACCATTTCCACAGATTACTCAGTGTATGAAGTACAACAGTAATATCCAGTATGATCTAACCTGTAGTTTGTCTTCACTGAGGGTCACATACAAATATTTGCCTATTTCATATTTAAGGTAGGGAAGTAGTCATAGTAAGACAGGATCTCAGTTCACAGCAAAAAAATTATGAAGGAAATTCATAAATGTTTCACTTTCACCTCAATACTTTTTCTGCAGGGTGACTATTAAAAAAAAAAAAACCACAAACAAACAAATAAACAAAATCCACAATAAGCCAAACCAAAACAAACCAAATTATTATTGAGCATTTTTTCAAATTTTTTTTTCTTAGTAACTCTTTCAAGTGTTTAATTTTTGTGCAAAATCTATTTTATGTCCTGTACTCGATCAGGCATTCTGTTACCAATTCACAAACAATTAGAAATTATAATTCCCCCAATAAGCAGAAATATAATTAAGTAATTTTAATATAATAAGGCAAATACTAACAAAAATGTCTCACAAGTAAACAAACAAAGACTAAAGAATTTGAATGAGACAACTACATAGGAAAGTCAGGTAATAAGCCTTAGTTGAATCTAAACATGATTCATGAAAGTGGCACCACTGAAGGGAGAGATGTCCTTAAGCTGTGAACAGATTCAGACAAGTAGGTCTAACAGGTTTCCACGGGGATTCAAATTAGTAACTTTCTTAAATGCTTTAGTTGTTCTTGCATCCAATAAATTATTTACAAACTATTCACTCTATTCCAAATAATCTCCCAAATTAGTATAAATTAACTAATAGTAGTGTCATTTGAAATTGGTTTCAGGAAGCTTGAGATTTAAGTTTTAAAATAAGACAATTGATGATTAGCCATACCATTTTTTATAGCTGAGGTATTTTCTATAAACTTTGCTAAAAAAAATTAGATTAATCTGGTCAGCTTTGAAAAGTTCTCAGAGAAAGTATTAAATTTTATTAAATTCTCTGTTATCTTATTCCATGCAAGATTTTATTTTCTGATTACCAAGGAAAAACACTTGAACTTTATCAATTCTTGAAGATGAGGCCATGGAGAAATTTATCCTCTTATATCTTTAGTTGACACTAAGCAACGATTACTGAGAGAAGGATTTTAGTCTATTTCTTAGAAGCAGTGTGGAAATAACCAACGTTATTCCTGAGAAATGCCTTGAGACCCTGAGTGCTGTGGGATGTGTGGATGCATGTATGGATGCATGTATGGATGCATGTGTAGATGCAAGTATGACAAGCCTATAGGAATCCTGCATGGGAACATGGCCTCTGCAGGAACACTGGTGGCAGCCCTGGTCCAGCAGAACTCTGGGTCACACCTTGAATGTTGATAATTCATTAGGTTTAGTGAAATTCTTGCCCTGTTTCAGGGTCAAGTCTGTGGTCTCATACAAAGCTCTGAGGTGAACAGGAGAATTTAATTGGCTCTGAAGGTTCAGACTGTGCTTTAAGCATAGTCAGCACTGGTTTTATGCGTATTGAATAATCTGACTATTCTTTCCAGGTATTTGGGACTGATGCTTAGACTGTAGCTTACTAAATGAAATCTGTCCCTGTTGACAGCTGCTGGTGTGAATAGCAAAGACTTATTTTGGGAAAGACTGCTCCATCAAAAAGCGTTCCTCTGGCCATCTATCAGGTCTCTGCAACTACTGGAGGAAATACATTTAATGAAGCACTGGAATTAGCACCTCAAGTGGAATGTCACATGTGGAACATGTCAGTAAACCTGTTTTAGCTGTTTAATTCTTGAATATTTGGTTTCTTTTTACTGCAAAATGTAGGAGCTAAGGTTCCAGCTATTAGTTAGAAATAGGCCAGTGCATGAAGACATAAATGAGAAAAATTGGTGATTAACCTCAGTCCTACAGTTATGCGTTGAGGAAAAACTGGATTTGTATATTCCATTAATAATACGACTTGGTGTTAATCATGGTGTCAGTTTAACTCTCAGCTATTTGTCACTTCATTAAGGCTGCAGTAGGAATACAGTTATGGTTTTCCATTGCCTGACAGCACTGTGGCAATTAAAACATGCTTGTGGTGGAAAAAGCCTGTATTTGCTTTTTGTTATAGAGTTCATATTAGCAAGAAATTGTTGAAAAAAAAGCAGGAGGGTGGGCGGGTAGTGAGTGAGTCTGAGGGCACAAAGGAAAGAAACCTTTCAGAGAATTTGCAAGGCGTGAGAAAATATATTCAAATATATTCAAGGTAGCCGTGGCTAAATGGCTACAGCCCAGATGACAGGACTGCAAGTGGTTCCCTTGGAAACATCCTTCTATTCAGAGAAGTAGAAGAGAGTAACTGGCTTTTAGGTCATGCAGACCATCTTTCCACTTTTGCAAAAATATAGCTGAAAAATGCAAAAACTTTAACCTAATCTAAAACTAAATTAATAGATAAACACAGTATTTTCCCACTTTAAATCCCATAGTCTTGCATCATAGGATGAAGTCTTATTCTGCCTTCCATACTTGGTGCTGTATGTCACATAAAATTAGAACATAAAGGCTGTTTTGAGTTTGGAACTCTTATCTCTTCTTTGGAAATGTGGGGGTTCACATTAACACAGGCTCTGCTCTTCTGATATGTAGATTGTACCAAATATGTTCTTTTTCTAAATACCAGCTTCTGTGTTAAATAGTCATAATACAGAAATTTAATATATGTATCAGATGATATATTTCTGAATTTGGCCCTGTGTATATATTCAATAGAGGATTTTAACACTTAAGAGAAAATTGCAAACTGAGATAGAAGAAAAACCCCTTGCATTTGCTGAGGTTGGTTTGTTTTGAACAATCTTCCAGCTTTCTCTTCAGGGGTCTATGAATGCACTTCAGGTCTGAATGAAGTGCTACTCATTGAGCAGGATATTTATTGAAAATTAATTCTACTCTTGTTATTCAAAAATTATTGATAATCATAAATATTATATAAAGAAAAACTTCTTGTGTGTGTGTGTGTATGTGTGTGTGTGTGGTGTGTGTGCTACAAGTGACTGTTATTGATTTAGATGTATTGTTTCTGAAAAGATCCATCTTCTGGGTGCATAGAGGGGAGGAAAAAAAAAGAAAATTCAACTCTCTCATATCTGGATGTATACAATAAGGTTTTCTAGACAGGACAAGGTACCTGAGGACAGGCTAAATTAGCCACTATGGAATTCTATGTGGATGCAGCTGGGCTGCTCCAAAAGACACCTGAATTAGGTCAGGCACCTTCCCCATCATTGCTGGCTGATATCTTACTCTGCAGCATCTGTAGTGTCATTATATTTTTCATTTTAAGATTTTAAGCCTCGCTTTGGCTGTGTAGACTGAAGGAGGATTGTTTTCCACTCTGTTTTATTATTTCATTGAAGTCTCATATCACTTATTTATACTTGAATTCCTAATGATTTCTTTTTCATATTTGAATTATCATCAAACTAGACCTCATTTCTGCTACCTTTACTGTATGTGAGCATGTGGTTTGCTAAGAACACAAACACCTGTGCTTCCTTCAGAATGCTATGCCTTTGATTTTTCTTGCCTGAGTACATTGACTTGAGTGATTATTTATCTTGGCTGAGCAAAGCTCTCTATTGATATAAAATTCATCCAGAGCATACTGCAAAGCAGAAGGATAAATTCCAATTATAGCATATCTTTCACCATTTTTTTCTCTCCATCACCATTTGACAACCACCATGTTTCAGGTCTATTTTCTTTTCATGAGTTTTCATGAGTGAATTATATATGGGTAACAAAACACAACACCAGTAAAGCCAGGGACACCAGGGATACTTTCTATGAAAGCCAAATTTTTTTTTTTTTTTTTTTTTTTTTTTTTTTTTTTTTTTTTTTTTGGGGTCGAGCTCTCA
>VWZU01009890.1:403112-503993 GCA_013397095.1 Sterrhoptilus dennistouni
GATATGTATGAGGCCAGGATCCATCAAAAAGCTAAACATGGTTTAAGTTGAACGAAATAGTTGGTACAAGATACTTCCCACACTTCAGCAAAAAGTCACAGTTTCTTTCATGTTTCAAACATGTCAAGACAGCAAAGTAGCAGCCCAGAAATGACAAATAAATGTAAATGTCATATGTTGTAGAAAAGAAGGTAATCAGTGTCTGTCCTAGGGTGAAAAAGAGAGGATTTATGCTAATGTCTCTTTTGCCATTGTCCATGAAAAGTGTGTGCTGGCCACAATGATCTGAAATTTCCTGGCCTCCCTTCTCTGCAGCTATTTGTTCCCAGCCTTCATTGCAGTTTGCTCAGCTCCTTTAATGTAACTCTGTGGCACCACTTTGTAGACTGGATAAATGATCTGGGATAATAGAGACTCCTTTTTGAAGGTCAAAGTATAGGGGAGGAGCAAAGAAAAATAACCAACGAGAGAAATAATTAAATTTAACCCTCTTATAAAATGAGATTGCATCATGACACAGAAGAATTCTGTAAATATATGACAAGCTAAAAAAGCAGAGTTGCTTGCTAGTGAAGTTGCAAGATTGTACAGCTGAATAATGCTCATGGTCTAGAAATGTCCTTCCAGTGCCGGCAATGAGAAAGGTCAAATGTGGTGCCATTAAAGGTTAAAATGGCTTCACAGTGCAAAAGAGATTTTCATAGTAAGCCAGTAAAAAGAGAACAGATTTTCTTTTCTCAGGCTGTGACTTAATATAAGCATTTGTAGATTCTTCCTGGGTGAAATCTTAAATTCCATCTAAATGAAACATTCATCTACTTGACAGTTTGTGGTGAATTGCAGCTTCTGTTTTCTGTCAGTATGAATTATGCATGTTTGGAAAAAAGCTTCCAAATTTCAATTAGTGAATCTTAATTTTCTTTCTAAGACCAGATGGACTTTGTTAACAAAAGGATTGTATCTATATCTAATGGAACCTCAAATTGTTTTAATCAATTTCAATTGAGATAAATATTTGAAGCATTAAACCTGTCTCCACTATTTTTTTAACAAAGTCATTCTGGATATCAACAGCACACTGCTCAGTTTATTACTTTTTTATCCAATTAGAAAGCAGAATCCCCATGCACTAATTGGCAAGTGCATAAAAGAATCTACATGTTGCTTAAGCAGCAGAGACCCAAGGAAGTTTAATTAACTTGTAACAGGCAATTTGTAACTAATTACATTTGGTGTTAGATGGTGCTGGTTTACTGGCTTAGAGGGGGGAAAATTCTTGTACAGCTTATTCCAAGTCCTAAAATAGATAAACCATTTTTCCTACAGTAATGCCGTAAGTCTTAATAGTGAATATTTTATAGCCTTTTTGACCTGGTTAATGTCTTTGAAACACCACAGTACTGTGCATGTTGGGGACTTTAGGTTTGCATCAATTCTCATTGCATCAACAGGAGTCAAATATTTATTTTCAGACTGAGCAATTTTATCACAGAGTTCAGTTACTTCAGCTTGTTAAGTAACCTCAACACCTTCAACAGTTCTCTCTCTTGCTTGTGAAATACCATTTAGAAAATGTGTATGGACTTGTGAGTAATTTGTTGACATTTTGTTAAAGAACACAATTTTATTTGTTTTCCAGAATTCATTCAGAAGATACTGAAGATTGTGGAGATTTTGCTGGTACTTCAATAATCAGAATATATCCATTTTGACTGGATATATACTTTTAACATATAGCTTGATGGCACTTCTTAGATTTACACAGAGTCACTCTTAAAATGATATTTTAATGTGAATTGTTAAACTTAGACTTTAAAATTCTTCATTCATTCATCACTCAGTAATAAATTTTTTGTTATGGACAAGTGCAAAAAATGAATATCTTTGTAACAACATTTGTATGTTTAAGTGACCAGATAAACATTTACTGCATTCTTTTGGTAAGACTACAGAGTTTTAGCATTGGCTCAAAGAGGTGCAGTGATTCTCATGTTCAGTTGTGGCCTTAGCAAAATGGGTTTATGAATCCAATACATCTCCTTGCGCGTCCATCACGTAGACAATAAGTCTATAAAAGACATGAATGACAAATCAGAGAAATCTGAATAATAAAGGTTACAGACATACCTAGGAAAGAAATTAAACTGACAGTTTTTTAAACTGTAAGAGTGTTATTCAGCATCTATAAACCACATGCATGAGATTAAAAAAATGATTCCTTCTCATGTAGCTCCCTTCTGCCCTGCTGAAGTTGTGCAGCAGATGAAGAGGGATGCTTGCACTGCCAAAGCTGAGCACTTTAAGGTTCCCTGCACAGTTAACAGAGAATCTCCCTGTATTGGGTCTGGGTGAGATGGAGTTCACAGGGCTGTGCTTTGCACTGGCAGCTAGAAAGGTGTTGATAACACTCCAGTTATGATCAGAGGTGATTCAAAGGGTTGAAGTGGGAATCCTAATTGCTGCCTATTTCAGGTATTCTGAATAGCCTTGAAAATATGCACCTTTCTTCACAGATTGCAGGGAACTGAATCACTGAGGTCAAGCTCCTAAAGTCAAGAGATGTGATTTCTTCCACCTATTCCTAATAACTACACACTGTGACAAATACTATAATGAACAGGTGGCAGAAAGATTTTTCTGGGTGCACAGCAGATGTTAGGACATTATTTCTCATCAGGAGAACAGTAAAACCACAATGAAATACTTTTTTGTAAAACATGTAGGTTATCTTTATAGTATTTATTTAACATATACATGTATAATAAATCAATAACTGCATCTATTCCCCTCAGTTTGTCATGGCTGTATGGTTCACTTTGGTTTCTTAATGGGATTGTTGCCCAGAGTAGTGTAATATTTTTGTCTATGGTGAGAAAAATTCTCTAATCCTTTTTGA
This sequence comes from Sterrhoptilus dennistouni, assembly GCA_013397095.1. Taxonomy (NCBI): domain Eukaryota; kingdom Metazoa; phylum Chordata; class Aves; order Passeriformes; family Zosteropidae; genus Sterrhoptilus; species Sterrhoptilus dennistouni. Next base: position 406,009 of record VWZU01009890.1, read on the forward strand.
AGATTAATAACAGCTGTTACAGTTTGGGATTATATGGAAAGATATTAATGGATGCCCAGCATGAATTCCAGTTAAGCATCAGTTTGTGTAAACAGAAATGTGACAAAAATAAAAGGAACACCAGGAGCAACATGTCTGTTTATACAGCTAATGCAAACTACAAGTACTTTAGGACAGTAATTTAGGCTATTTTTCAACATTTTCTGCTTGACATAGAACCATATAAAACATGACAGAAGCTCAATCCAGTTGATGTGATGTATACCAGCCCTTTCTTTAAGGACAACAAAACCACGAAGCACAATCTTTCAAGGTCTGGGGGCTGTGAAAGGCTCAGTATTGGCTGTTAATTGTGATACATTGCTTCTCTCCTCTGTACACAGGTTCTGAATGTCTTGCACGATTAACCACTCTTTTATTTGCCCAATATACATCACCTCAGAAATAAAAAGTGATCTGATATTGCTGATGAAGAATATTTCTCCTACCTACTGGAATATCAAATGTTAATCCATCCCTGAATGTGCTGTTCTAACAGAAGCAATTACAGATCGCACAGCCATGGCAGGTACAACCCAGCCAGAAATAAAGGTACTTGTGTGTGGCCAGGCACTCACTAACTTATTAGTTAGGTTTGTTGACTTAAGCATAGTTTTGTGAAGATATGGATCTGCTGCTTCCACACTCCTTAAAGTTGCATGTGGGAATATGGAGACTGTTGTGTGGAACTCAAGTTTTAGTTCTTTGTTGATTTACACCTTACTGCAACTGTCTGTGCAATTGTATTTATGCCTCCTAAGAATAAGCTGTTTAAAAATATAAAGTAAAAAATGTTAAAAATGGCTTTTGAGAAAAAATTTTAAACATTTTTACTAAATAGTTTTATTAATTAAAAATATTTTTATTTTTATTTCACATTCCTAATACACATAACAGTAATCAATCTTTTAATTGCGTGTTTCTAAGAGAAAATGGAATGTGCGGAAATGCTTCTAATCCTTTTTTTTCCCCTTTGTATATTTGAACATTTTGTGTATCCAGATCTCTTCAAATGAAAATCTGAAGGGCTTGTGATTTGAGTGTCTAAAGTAAATTTACAGCAAATCTAGGGTGAAAGGTAGCATCTATCTTTGGCTTTATTAATGTTGCTATTGTTATGGTTATTGTTATTATTATTTTGTTTATTCAGGTACTGAGTTTGTGCAGCAAATTAGTAAACATGAGGTAGATCAAAATGAGAAAGTATTTACTGTGTAAATACAGTAAATGAAAGTAGTGATATTAGGATACCTTTTATTTCTATCCAGCCTGAAGCCAGGCTACTTTATGAACCTATCTACTAAGAGTTCTTCTATGCGTACCTAATGTAACAAAAAGAATCCTAATTCCTGGTCATTAAAATCCATAATTATCTATAATAGTGATGCCAAGTTTCTAGATGAGCCCCTTACCTGTGACTGGGAAGTATTTAACTTGTGTCTCCAGTTATTTGCAGGAAGGACAGAGATGAGGCCCCAGTGTGTGTGCACTGAGCAGGTGGCCTGTGCAGGGGCAGGAGGTGCAAAGCACCCTGTGCAGAGCAAGGGTACTGAACCCAACCAGTAAAGCTCCATCCTGGGAAGGCCTTATAGGATATGATGTCTACAGTGATGAAATTAGGGCATGTGGTTTTGATTGCAGGTTGTATGTAACAATAACTGATACCCTACTGATTTAAGACTGTAGTCCTGTTGATAAAATATTACCTCAAAATTTCAGACAGACAGCTTTCTTTTCTTGGCCACGGGCATTCTGTGTGACTTCACTTCCCAAATTTACTTCCTTTTTTTCCTTTCATTCCTGCATTTAACTGTTGACTCAGGACATAGAATCACTTAATTGAAATATTTCATATAAATCTCTCTTTTAATACAAGTCTGCTTATAGTTCTCTTTTAATACAAATCTGGTCTTGATTAGAGTTTCTAGACACTACTATAGTGTAAATAAATAGTACAAGGAAAAGTTAGGATTTAATTGATTGCAGTTGATAAACCCATTTTTGTGACTAAATTTTGCCAGGATCAACATAAGGTAGCAGTGCCAAATCCATCAAAAGTACTGACATTAATTAGAAGCAGATTTTTTTTAAAAATTCTTGAAAGAGAGAAGCATGGTTTATTACACATTTTGTATCAAATGTACAGCATATCTATTTTGATTATGAAATCATCAGATAAGCACAAGATGTGAGCAAGGTTGAAAAAACACATTGAATATTTTAAAGCTAACTGTTATTAAATAAAATAACAATATCAGAACTGGAATGGCTGATTAAGTTCTGGCCTCTTGGTAATATAAAAATCAGTCTAGTACAGAATTTAATATTAGCCAGTAGCTTGGGGTATTGGTAATGTTAACTGCTAGGAGTCCTGTTACATGTTGGCAGTCATCTGAATTTTCACACAGGCTAAACTGCAGAGAGCATTATGAATTTATTTTACCCAAAATTGAGCTAAATAGAAATTCTCTTTCAGGGAAGTTCATCTCCTTGGGAAATGGGAAATGGCAAGGAGAGAAACTGTGTGATGAAGTTTGGTGTGCTTCTCTGCCCTTCTTTGAGAGTGTTTATCATATTGGCTCCTTGGGAAGGAAAACTGTCAAAGGACAAGCAGGGTTTACCAGCAAGAATAAAAACAGTTATAAAAACATTATTCCATATATAAATAAAATAAAAGTTATATAAATAAAAAAGTTATTTCACATCCTCACATTAGCACAGAACAGGATTATATATTCCTTAAAACAAGAACAACTTTGAAGGATCTGTCAGACATTGAATCTTGTACACATCAGAAGTAATAGAGAAGTTCACATTTTTACCCAGCCAAGAGTAGATCTTACTAATTGTTTGACGAGCAGGAGAAAAAGGGCAAGGATAGAGAAAACACCTCTTTGTGGGCTTCCTGTGCCGACAGGAGCTTTTAAAAGATATAAACTCTTAATATCTCAAATTCTGCCACTTCCTTAATCTACCACGGAAAGAGGTAACTTGGAAGGTTTATCCTATCTGAGGAGATTCCCCTGTTGTAAACTCGGAACTTCACGGAGCTCCAAAATGCTGTTTTGACAGATGTCTTTTCAAATAAGACACTTTCTCACAAAGACTGTTACAAATTACAGAAACCTCGATTCACAGGAGCTTCAGGAAAGACAGCCAGAGTGAACTGTGTGTATTTTGTTAACCTTTCAATATCTTGGTTACAAGACTTGCTGTAGCCACTCTGTCCAATCACAAAACAAAGCAGAGCCACAGTAACACTGTCTGCCAAGTGTTGGGAAGTATAGAAATGGAAGAGCCAAACCCACAAAGATCCCTCAGGCAACACAACATCCATGACAGATAGGTACACAGACATCTGGAAATTTCAGGAAACATGCCTTTAAATTTTTTGAGTTTATGACCTGGTTTAAAAAAAAAAGAAAAAAAAAAGAAAAAAAAAAAAGAAGAAAAAAAGAAAAAGCAGAATGATAGAACATTTTCAGAGTATTTGATCTATTTATAATTAGAAAAAATTAAAATATTGTTCAGCTCAACCTGAAAAGTTGCTAAGTAGCTTCACCCTTAAAGAAGAATGAATGAAAATTCATTCTATTTAGATATATTGGAAGATTGGCAGTAATAATAATAATAGCAACAACAACAACAGCATTGCCTTAAATTGAATATACTTATATTCTATTGCAATTGAGTATGGTGTCCAGTTGTAAGTTGAAAACAAATTAATCTAGAAGTCATTTTACCCCTAATCTATTGGAAGTTTTATCTCTTCACGGAAGAACTGTCCCCATTTGTGAACATAAATGGATAAAATATTATAAATGTTTATTCCATGCAAACGAGTTCTTCCTGTAAAGATACTCAGTTGCAACTCTCCATTAGATTGTATGCATTGGATTAAACACTCTAAAAGGGTCTTAAAAAACCTTTAAAAATTTAAATTAAGTAATTTAAATAAAAATTTATTGCCAAATTACTTACCCTGAAACGCAAGTGATATCAGTAAGGGCAAACCTGAACTAAACTAACTATTCTGACCATGTTGGGCAATCAGGAATGTTGAAAAATCTAAGAGCTAGTGAATGTAAGAATGAACACGAAAACAAACCCCAAGCAACCGGGTTTTAAGTCAGCAAGTGTATTTTTGTCAACAATAATTTTAAGTAGAACTTTGTATGGATAAATAAGTGTGGATTGTGTTCCAGTAGCCTCCTGTGGTCAGTCCTAAAATGGCAAAGTCTCGTATCCTCTTCTGGAGTAATCAAGAATCAGTCAACATAAACAAATATGCATCAGAGAAGCTAGTTCAATATGCTGTAATAAATGTGATTTTTCTTACTCCATAAAAGTTTTTCAAAACTGTGGATAAAATCCTCTGAAATTAATAAAAAAATATTTTGAGAAAAGCTGAGTGTGGCCCAACATTTGCCAAAAACTACTCAGCTTTTTATGTTAGCGTGCATAAAAAGGTGTAAAACAATGATTTATCTTGTTCTCAGGAAATGTAACATTTGCAAGACAACTAAATGTGTTCCTTTTATAACTAAATTTATCAATCTGAAATATCTGTTCTTGAGTTGTGGCTAAAACAGAGCCTGTGCAAGAAGTTGCTTTCTTCAGTTGCATGGCCTTTTTCTAAATGCAGATAGAGACATTCAGCTTGGCTAAATGGAAACACAACAGTCCTTGATCTCTCCATGAATGAGTTACCTGGAATAATTACTTCTTTATATCTTGTCAATTGTCAACAAAGACAGCAATAAATGTTAATTATCTTCCCATGTTTGCTTACTCCTGCTGGAAGGTTAAACATTCCTTTAGAGAGTCCACACACCTTCACAAAGATTTTTGAGTTTATTTATTTGAGATTATGAAAAACTGGTAACAAGCTTGCCAGAAAAAAGTGTAAATTACCATATTCTATCTTGTTTAACAGGCTTGCTGTTTCTTCAGATTCACTGTGGGTTATGCTAAAGATGATTAAAGAAACATTTTGATTACAGCTTGAACTCAAGCCACTTCTTCCTTGAGGTACTCTGCAAAAAATTCAGTGCTTAAAAGTAAATGTAAATTTGTGAATTACCTGAAAAGGTCTTTCTCTCTAATCACAAAATGCAGTCAGAGGCAATGCACATTATTTAACTCTGTAAATCTATCAGTTTTGGATTTACATATGGGATTACATTTTACTTCATCATATTGAAGAAACACCCTGGTGATTCAGCTAATACCCAGGAATTTATTTTTTTTCCCTGTACTGTACTTTAAAAGAACAGAAATATTACTTGGGGTTGTTTGGTTTTAATTTACTCTGTAATTTGGATCTGGTACTGCTCTCATTGAATTCTCTGCTAGTTTCATAGTGATTCCCATCACCCAGCACTGGGTCATCATAAAGGACCCAATACCTGTGGATAGGAGCCTGGCTGTAGAATTTGAAAATTATGTGTTCAGTCAGTTTTTATCATACTTTTCTCAGCAGCTGGACTTATGACCCCTTACTGCTGGCATGTAGGTGTTGTAAAGATGCGGAACGACCAGTAGGACTTTGGCAAGGTTCATTAATGATTGGGACTTCAGGAATCCAGGAAACACAGTTTAAGAGGAAAAGATTAATATTATTCCACCTATAGTTGGCTAAGTTAGAGAAGTGGATATCTTTTTTTCTTCCTTAATTGAAACATTCAATACAAATTCCATGGAAACTCCAATCTGATACAGTAGGAGAACTTGCAGAAAAACCCTTTTATTGAGAACTTCTTGAACTCGCTTGAACTCTCTTGTAAACAGTAAAGTGAGAAATGAAGAATCTCCAAGCGTAGTTTCTTTCACTTTTAAAGCCTAGTGGATGGTTTACTTTTGAAGAAACTAAACAAAATTTTGCAGGCAAATATTTTTGTCATAAGACAGATTTTACGTCCCTTATTATACATGAAAAATAAGAGTAATTTCTGAATAATCATTACACTTGTTCCTTGCAGTGTTTATGATCTTGTAAAATTTTTACTGCCTCATGGAATTGCCAGTAAAAGGAAGAATTTCAGTAATTAAAAATGGATAATAAATTTTGAAAACTGAACCTCCCAAAACCTCAATGAATTTTCCAAAACATTTTCAAAGGGAATTTGAAAGTGACCAAGTAAAATAGGCTGAATTGTAGACTGTAAATAATTAATCAAAAGGATTTTAACCATTTGCTCTGACTCTACTATTCATGACAAGCCTTGTAGAGTTAACATAAGATCTTTAGGACAGAGCAAATGAACAGCTGGATAACACTTGGAACACTGAATTAGTCCTTTTTTGTTGCTTAAGGATTTAAATTTTTTTCTCTTTGCCATATTATGTCTGGAAGTCTACAGTTAGCCTTAGCTGATGTTCAAACATCAACATGATGTTCAAGCTGATGTTCATTTTGTAATGTAACAGATAATTTCTTGTATTAATATGGCTACGGGGAAGTTGAATTATAGATGAATGTCCAACCAACATCTGGTCTAAGTGATAGAGAACTGTATTTTGTAACCTACGCAGTGCTAATACCTACTTAAATTACATTTTCTGCCATGCAAATTATATTTAGTTTTAGATTACCTCATAACTTTAATACTAATAATACTAATAACTTTAATAATAATGTTCTTTGTTTTGTTCACTTGAAACTGGGGAAAAGATGGTTGTACTTTAAGTCTCTTTTTCATCACCTCACATTTTGTTTAACTTTCTTTGTTTATTTAATCTTACAGGCCATATGGCTTAGTTACAAAAAAACTCTGTTACCTTTTCTTCATGATTTTGCCAACCCTGATTATTCAAAATTCAATTTTTTTTTTCCTCCCAAGTAATGTTATGTGTTCTTGCATATATGTGTAGTGAAAGGCACAAATAGTTTCTTTAGGACTAAAAGACATATCAGTATGTTCAGGATAATGAGGCTGAGTCAGTAAGACTAGAACTTCAAGCTACATTTTCCATTCACATTCTCCTTAAAACTACAATGACACATGCATGAATGAACAGCAATGAAGTGGTTAATTCACTAGGAAAAGAAAGAACAGCTGTGGGCACCTTATGAAAAACTATGTTTGACCTGTCCATCATGAAGACATTTGTTCTTTAGTGCTGCAGGTGGCAGAGTTACTAAGAAAATCAACTTAATTCAACACAATCTTTGGAATGACTTGTTTTCTTGATAGTTTTCTGAACAGTGCACTTTTATGTCAAGTCATGATCATTGCTGCAATACTTAAAGATCGTGACTGGGAACCAAAAGATCATTGCAAAGAGCATTGTGAAGGAGACGTTATGCTCAGCATCTTTTAGCATATGCAAATACAAACCACAATGAAAGATTAGGACACAGTGAAAGAAGCATTTCACCATTATAGAAAGTAGTACCAATAAACATACTGTTGTTACTGGTTTTAAGCTATTACCCATACTTTCTAATTAAATCTACTAAAAAGCTTTTTGCTGACATGTATTTTCTACGAGTTTAAAAAATTGCTTACAGATTTAATTTTCTTTATCTTATATTTCACTGAAAATTAGGTCATTCTTGCTATATTAAATAGTTAATCTACAGGTCCTCAGGCAGAATTCTTACAAAAATCAGTGATAGTGTACCAGAAATAAGATGGTCAGTTAAATACTGTGGGAAGTAAAGCTCCCAGTTATCTATAGATTTGGAAAATGTATGTTTGAGGAGCTTATATGTTTCAGACAGGAAAACAGAAAACTATAATTTTCCTTGGCCGTGAGGCTGGTAGAAGGGAATAATATGTTCCTTAGAAATGGCTCCAAAAGGGAGCAAGCCGTGGAAACTGGTAAATCTTTTATTATTCTTTTGCTACTTGTGGCTGACTGTCATTCTCCTTTCTTAACCTGCACAGCTAAAATAGACCCACTCACAGTGGTAGCAGGAAGAGGCAGAATACACAATACATCCATTGGAATAAGAAGCCAGGACATAGGTTATGTAAGCCCCTGAATCCCTGTTATTTTAGACCAACCAGATCTGTTACAGATCTGATATCTTCAGGAACTCCCAAAAAGGGTCCAGCCTCCACTGTGTGAGTTACCAGGGTTGTGTGGCCTTTGTGGATCTGGTCATGAGCAGAGGAAATGATTGAGTCAGCTGAAAATGATGGCAAACTGTGAAATTTTGTGTGATAGTTGCCTCTCACACGCGAGAATTCTGTGAGTTATATTTTAGATGAAAACAATGAGCAGATAAAAAAAAAATCATTTCATTTGAATACTTTGCCTTAACTAGTTTTGGATGGAACAAACACAGCCAAAAAAATTCCTATTTTAAATGGAAATTAATTTAGTGCTCTTTACTCCATTAAACAACCATGCCAAGAGAAATTTTTTTAGTGGTCCAGGGCTATCCAGCTGGTAGAATTATCCTGAAATATATGGAGACATAAAAAGTATGTTTTGAGCCATATGAATACAGTTTAGTTATTGCTTTGTTTATTATTTTAACACCCAAGAGAAAATCCAGAAGATAATCTTTTATTGCAATGTAAAAGGTGCCTGTCCTAAAAAACGTATCATACAAATTGACCTAACAGAAATAACCATTAAACATATGTCATGATGTAACTTTAAGGAGTCTAGTTTTTTTTTTCCTAGGCATAACACACATCATCTCATGACTGTCCCCCAAAAATTAGAAGTTTTAAATTTTGCTTAAAGAAATGAATTTGCATTTTATGATTTTCCAAGAAAATGTTTGTATTTTGCTGCTAGTTCTGGGGTTTGTCTCTTGGTATTAAATTATGTTTGTGCATCTTTTGGAGCAGAAATTCTGAAAGGAAACCAGAATAAAACAGCATAAAGTGGGACTTATTGTGAATTGTAGTTGCTGACATATATTCAAAGAAAAAAATATGTTTAAAGCTTGGAAATTATTGCAATTTCATTGTGGTCCTATGCACAGCACAGATAATGATGGGGTTAAAATAGAAAAAAATAGATGTAGATAATAGGGGAAATGTGCTGCTTTCACACAGGTGATAATGAAATTCTTTAGACCTCTGCAGGTGTAATTTAGTCAATTAGAGCACAAATTGAACAATTTCCTAATTGTAAAAGCAAATAACTAACATTATGTCTGTCCCCTGAGCCATCAGTTGAAGAAAGAAACATAATTATCAGCTCATCAACCTAAGGGCAATTTACCTGAGCCTAGAATAAACAGGTTGTAATTCTCTGTATTCTAATAGTGACCAAGTTAAAAATAACTTCTTTTGTGTGAGTAATGGACAGTCATTTGTAAATAATAGTCCTGGACAACCTTAGGATTACCTTTCTTTATTCAAATGGAGACACAGACAAATTGCTTAGAATCTAAGTAAGTGAGGATATTAAAATAGTGTGAAAAGAGCTTTTCTTTTCAACTACAGATGTTAATCACAGCTGAACAAAGATCTTATGAAAATCTGATCTGCTATCTATCAGATTTAAAGAGACAAAAAGGACCATTATCAGATATCTTTTTGTTCTTTCAAGATGCATGCTTAATACTTTTTACTTTAATACACTGGGAGGGAAGAGTCTTCAACACACACACACACACACACACACATATATACATACATATATATATGGATTTCTTTATACATATATATATAGATTTATTTGGTCTCCAGGGCCTCTGGTGTAACCACATATCCATCTACTAGTCTACTGTCTATGGATATAGACATATATATAGACATATATTAGTCTAAGTCTATTGGGTACGTGTCGCTATGTCGGACACACAAAAGACACGCAGGCCACAGCAGGTCAAGCAGCAATAATAATACTTTAATGTCTGACTTCATTTTTATATACATTTTGTACAGAAGGCCAAAGATTGGCCAAAAGGGTCACCACCTTATGAACATCATTGGTGGACTTGACCATCAATCACATTCCTCCTCCTAGAGAAGAACTATGTAAACACATAGATAAGTTTTAAGAATACAATATTGTTTATGTGAAGCAGCGTGAGAAAGCTGCTGCAAAGGCACAAAATTTCACAGGCAAGAAATTCAAGGCAACAGGTACGTTCCATAGAGGTCACTGCTCTGTGAACGTATAATGATATATACCTTTCCTGAATATATCTCAACTATGTTGGTTATAACTGAGTATTGAGATTCTCTTGTCATAGTATTGTTTATGATAACAGTTGCATAAATATAAAACAATATAAAGTAAGACCTGTCATGTAATCTAAAAAGCAAGTTTTTTCTTACCTTATCTTAAATACCTGTGGTGCAGAGGCCTTTGCCATCCAGTCATCTTTCATTTATGGGGGGAGAAATAAGCCTGTGTGAGTTGCTATATATTACGTCAAGAACAGAGGTTCCAAGCTGCAATGAATGCATGGTATCTATTGGAAAGTTCTAAAAGTATCTGTTCAACTCTTACATAGCCCTGTCAAAAGCAAGAATACCCATGTCTTCAAGATTTTATAAGTTGAAAACATCATGGTCCAGTATTCAGCCATGAGTACAAGGTCATCAAGTTAAACTGAAGAAACTCCATTTCTTCACTCCCTGTGCCAGCGCCATGTCCTTCAGCTGGGTGATCCAGAGAAGTATGTTTGCACAGTAGTGCAAAAAAACCATTATGGGTGGAGAATTGCAGACAATTCATAATATTTTCTTCATTTTTAAAAATACAATTTAAGGAGTTGATAATGGGTATGCTTTAGACTTAGAGCCCAAATAATTTCTCAGTTATTTTCATACAGTCTGACATACATCAGTAACAGTAATAATCAAACAGACAATTCCTGAAATAAAAGGAAGAGCACATACAAGGGTGAAAGGTCTCTATTTTTTCTCAATTCTAGTGAAAAAATGGTACATGCTGCCACATCCTATAATACAGCTTTTCAATGTACTTCAAATCAAGTCAGAACTAAGCTGAAGTCTGACTCTGATTAATCCTTATTTCTTTCTGGAACATTGTACTTACAAGTCTCCAAGCATCTTGTCATTTAACAAAGAGAGAAATTGAGGATGGGGTTTCATAGACTCAGAGAATCATTGAGCTTGGTAAAGATCTCCAAGATCATCAAGTCCAACATTTGGCCAAATACCACCTTGCCAAGTAGACCCTAACACCAACTGACACAGCCAGGGATTACACTTCCAGGGATTGTGACTCTGCTGCCTTGTGGACAGCCCATTCCAATGCTTCACCATCCTTTTAGTGAAAAAATTCTTTCTGATGTATAACCTAAACCTTCCTTGGTGCAGCTTTAGATAATTTTCTCTTAGCCTGTCACAGGTTTCCTGGGAAAAGAGGCTGACCCCCCTTGTTTGCAGGCACCAGAATTCCGGCACCTGTATGTGAGCAAGGTGTCTAAGATACCTAGTAAGGTGTCTAACAAGGTGTCTAAGCTCCTGTTACTCTCAGTGGAGGTCTAGTCAATACAGTCACTGGGCTGGTAGAGTTATTCAGATCACCCTGAAAGAGAAACCTTTGCTGGCCTAGACATAAACTCTGCTATCTATTGTACAAAACCCACTCTGACAATTTACTGAAAGACGTGAAAACTACCACCTGAATCTTAAACACAATTGGATCTTGAAGCCAAATCTCCTTGCAAAAAATGGGAAAAAATGCATATGTTGAATGATGATGGTGAGTTTTTAAATCACCTAGTTCTATACCAGGATTTTGAAATGGCAGTAATGAAATGAATGAAAGCACAGGTTAGCTGAATGGCACACAGCTGCATTTACACTTCAGTTCTCCTAAAGATATTTTAACTACCTACTCACATTAAGTAACTAATTGCAATTCCCAATCTACCTCATTGGCAATTCATTTGAAATGCAAGTTTGGTAGCGCATGCTTTACTATTCACTAGAAAACAAGGAAGCATTAATCTTGCTTTATTTGTACCTGTGAGATCTCATGCCAACATTTTCAAGTGTAAAAACTTGTGGCATATAAATTAAGCTTAGCAGAAAAAAAAAAGCCACCATTTGATGGAAATTTGACATTTCCTATACATGCTGGTCCCCAGACAGTTTGTATAATTTCTTTGTCTCAGTGCATTAAGTCACTGTATTTTCAACCTGAAGTTTCAGATGAGTGCTTAAAATACAGAATGTTAAGGACATTGATTTCAAATAGCTAAATGTTGAAAAATTATGTTGTCAGGTTTACTACCATTCTGCTGCCAGCTGTTCTTAAGCTGAACCTGTAAATGTTGCTTAAGCAGAGCAAGAAAAGAAGGGATGGGAAGGAATTTAGTGTCATTAGTGTTCTGTATGTTTTTTGAAATCAAAAAGTTGCATATTTTTATTTCCTGACCACTATGAAGATAGGAGTTAAAAAAATAAAAGTTAAATTCTTCTTTTAAGCTTCACACGAAATCACAGAGCAGGTATTTAAATAGACTTAATAAACTCTCCTGTAGCATAAAATGGAGGAATATTAACTCACCTTTATTGTGACTCTATTAATATTCTTCATGGCACTAATTAATTCAGTCACATTGATTTTCCCACAGTTCTTCTGCTCTTTCCTCACTTGTGACAGTAAAGATGTGCTCTTTATCCTAAAAATAATGTTGAAATTTTTGCATGTTTGATTTTTCACACAAGTTTACAACAATAACTGCTGAATCAGAGATATTTATTTCACATAGGACAGAGAAATAGGGACCTGAGAATAAAAACCTTCTGAATTTTTTTACCTTTTCTTTTTGCTTTTATAATTACTGCTCTAGTGTCATAATAAATTAGCAATAGGCAGCATAAAGCTGTGTAGAAAAACATTTTCTCCCCAGCAACAGTAATTAATACACTAGAAATGCAAAATAATTCCACAACTAGCAAGTCTTGCCCAGCACATAGGCTAATTATTTTATTTAGACTTAATTTCTTTGGTGTGTGACTAACATGGGTAATAGAGACTACTCTGGTCTTGTATTTTGAATAATTAAGAAATCAAGAAGTTGAATAGTGACCCACCCACTACTTCCCTCAACTTTTTTTTTTTAATGCTTATTGTTTTATGTATTTTTGAAAATTTTGCTTGCACACAATTATACAAGGAAGCAGGAGTCTGTGAATCTTAGGAATCTTCCCCTAAAGTTTCTATTAAAAACTTTTTCTCAAATATAGCTTTTTAGGAAGTCCTTGATTGTTCCATCACTTTTCATTCCCTTGGTTTATTCTTCAAATATCTTTCTTTGTCTCTCCTATGAGTCTCTACAGCTTAGATGAAAAACATGATCATTTCTCCATTTTGACAGTGATGCTGTGACAATGTATACCTTCTAATCTGTGAGTATGTGAACATTCAGACTCAAAAAAAGAACTTTACTGGCATTGTTCCATTTAGCTTTCTAAAGATGTGCAATGTTGCCAGTGTGTCTTGCCAAGAAACTGAATTTTACTATGAACAAGTTCTACTGGTCACTGAACTTCAGCAGAGCTTGTGCTTATCTGACAAGTTACTGAACTATTGATTGGCCTCCAGCTGGACCTTGTAGCACTGATCACAATCCTTTCAACTCAGCAGTTCAACCAGTTTTCAACCCACCCCACCTCATATCTAGCCCACACATCATCACCTTTTCAATGAAAATGTTATACCAGAGAGTGTTGAAAACTGAAACCTTTATCAAAGCTAAGGCAAACAATATCCACTGCTCTACTTGCATCTACCAAGCTAGTAATTTTGTCACCAAAGGCTATTATATTGATCAGGCATGATTTCAAGCTTCTAAACCCATATTAATTGTTTCAAATAACCCTCATGTCCTTAATAAATTTGGAAATGGTTTTCAGAGCTATGTGTTCCATCCTCTTCCCTGGGATAGAGGTGGAGCTAATCAGCCCATCCTTCTCCAGATTCTTCTTCTTGCCTTTCCTGCAGTTAAGAGTGACCTTTCTTTCTTCTGTTCCTCAGGAATGTCCCCAGACTACTCTGATCATTCAAATGCAATTCACAGAACCACAGACTGGATAAGATTTGAAGGGACTACAGTGGGTTGTCTGGTCCAGCCTCGCTGCTGAAGTAGGGTCATCTTAGAGAACATGGTACAGAATTAACACCAGAAGGCCTTTGAATACCTCCTGTGAGGGAGATTCCTCACCCTCATGGGGCAACCTGTTCCAGTGCAATTAATCACACACTAAGTAAGTTCTTCCTCATATTCAGATGAAACTTCCTGGCATCAATTTCTGCCTGTAAATTGAGAGGGGTAACTCAATGGCACTGTCCAACTCCTCATGGGCTTGTGTACATCCAGTCAAGTTTTGCTCATTGTCCAGGCTTCCAAGAATACACCAGTTTCTTCTTTGGTCTTTTCTACAAAAACAGCTTGGCTGATCACAGTATTTTGAGTTTTGTACCTTTTCCCTCATTATTTAAAACTGTATTTGATCTTAAATCTTTTCTGTTTAGGCAACACATGTTATTGTGTGTGTCTTGTTATGAGCTCCAAAGATGAAGTTTATTAATTAGAACTAGTTTTTTTACATCAGAGCTAGCTGCATTTCAGAAGGTATCACAAATGGCTAAGAACCTGAGCTCCACATTAGCATTTTTAAATAAAATCAGGTTAATTAATATCAACATAGATTTTATTTCATGGTCATTTTCATATACAAAACTAAGTTATTATTGCTATTATTAACTGTGACAGAACACAAAGAAAGTTAGAATTTCTGAGTTCCCAGATGCTAAGAAGAACACCACCAACATAAATCATCAATACTATACCAAAACTCACAGCTAAGTTGACTCTCCAGACAAGTAATGACCAGGGGCCCACCAAATATGTAACCACAAGAGAAGATTGTAACCAAGACAAAAGCACTTATTCAGATATTCAGATTGCACAGGTAATACAGAGTTCTGGTTAGTATGTGGTTCTAAGTGAATACATTTCCTGGAATTTCTGGGAAAAGGACATTGGTTCTGAGTAATTTCTAAAACTTAATATGAAAAGAGTTTTTTCTTCCTAGTAAGCCAAATCATACACTTGATTTCATAGAGAGCTCCTACTGTTTCTTATTTTTAAACATTCCTTTTAAGTTTTCTGGTGGCTGGGAGGAATCATCCTTGGAATTAAATTTTTTTTTATCATTCTCTTTTACTACTGATGAGAAATGTCTTCAATTAGGGGAACACCTTTGCTCCTCACTGCTCTATCCTGTTTGCACAATTATTACCTCTGGTTTGAGAAATTATGCCTTCTTGCATCATGGTTTGTAATTCAGGATGCCTAATCCTGTCACTGCTAGAAAGAATCAAATTCTGCTGAGTGAATCACCAGGATTATTTTTGATTTGAATAAATCTTGACAGTTACTGGTTTGCATGTCTAATCTGATTCATTGACTCTACTCTGGCTGCACATGCTCAATTAGAAACAAAGAAAGAAATAAACCATTGAAGCTCACAATTTAATATGTGGAATATTCCTTCAGTGCAGGCATAAACCTTAATGTGGTATTTTTTTAGAGCTGTGGTAGACCTTGAACTCAGTGCCTTTTAAAAATAACTCTGAATTAGACAAAATCAAAACAATAGAAAACAGAGTCCCCCAAAACCAGAATTACTTTTATGTGTATAGTCCCTTGACAAAAGCTGATCACACTGGCAATGGGAGCGTGCCCTTGACATGATCAATTTGATTATGATAGCCTCAGGACTCACAGGATATGTTTGTGAATTGTGAGGTTTCAGGAGCAGGTGATAAACTCAGTTGTTGTAAAATCTTGGCAACCACTGAAACCCTTTCACCTTTCTTGGTCTTCTCTATCTTTCTTTTTCTCTTCTCTGACTTGAGTACTCTGACTTTCTTGGGGAATATTTTGTAGGAAATCAAGTAGGATGATATTTTCTGGCAGCAAACAGAAGAAAATAATGTAATAATGCAAGAGTAAGTAAATAAAATTATCAATATGCAGGTGTATGGATTTTTATTCATATTGATTAATATACTACCCTGGGAAGCAGGTTTATTGATTAATGGGACTGTAAATGTGAAAGCACACTGTTTTAATCAAATAAAGAAGCAGGGGACTCAGAAATTTAAAATGCATAATGAAAGTCACGGATTTATTTTATATTCATTCATCATTTTCTGCCAGTGGAATAAGGCATGGGCTCTGCAGTGCTAATGCAAAGACATTAATTGGTTTCAAGCGCTCATATTTATACTCTTCAAAGCTCTGATAAGATTCTCCACTTCATGCTCATTGGTTACATGTTACTGTGCTTGCCTGGAGGACTGGAGGTGCTGTGGTTATACTGCACACATGAACAGGATGTGATGTTTCATCTTCTGGGACGTGATCAGCTTCAAGGTTGTTGCTGCACCAGCTTTAGCCAAACAGCCAATCAGCCATGCTGCCCATCTCCTGTCACTCATTCTGCTCCACTGTTGGAACCAGATGCCAAAAATATCAGGCTTTCTGCTTTGACAGGAGATGGCCCTCAGAGGGGTACTGCCTTTGACTTGAGGCTGTGGGAACAGCTTCCAAAGCTGAGTGATAACACTGAGAGTGTGTGTGTGTAGTTGTATAGAGGTGTGTGATGACACAGGGTGAAATATTTAAGGTTAAGGGGTTTAGGATATAGAATAGTTATATATATATATATGTAAGACAATAGGGAGGGATTTGGGCATTGTCTGAGTCCTTCTTCTTCACTTTCTTCTTCCTCCTTCTCACGTTTGGGTGATCTTTTCTAACTGGTCAGTGAATACTGCATTGCGGACATTGAGTGATCGTTAATTGGGCTATAAATAAAAATAACTCAGGTGTTGGATTTTTATTGCTTTTACTTATTGTTTAAAAGCCCTTGAAATAAGTTAGAAGTAGACATTTTCTTGTTTTGTTAGATAGAGCTCACATCTCATGAGACTGTAACTTAGATAAGATAAGATAAAATGAACAACCGAGTCTGAACAAGATACCATCGTGTCTCGTGTCTTCTGTCCAGACCTGGCTAGAGCTAACACCTCCACACTCCACAACAACTTTCCATGCCTAATCACAGCATAACAAGCCAATGTGGCAAGGAGGCATAAGATTGATTAACACTAGTAAAAGGACAGGTATGTAAATTCAGTCTGTGCAGACTTACAGTGGAGAGTAACAAATCCCTTCTGGGAGTGGTTCATCACTCTAAATCAATAGCTGCGTTAGGTCAAATTAAGAGTCCACTTCAAAAATTATTTCAGTCTCCCATACTGATCAGCAGAAGAGGGATTTAAAGCAGGAATAAATTCAGTTAAGTGGTGCCCACAGGCACCAGTGTAGCTGACACTGATGCCTGACATGGGGACTGAGCCTTCCCTGAGTGGATAGGAAACTCCATATGTGGATCTTAGTGGCAAGAAGTACCTCTGGGGGAAATTGGACAGAAATTTGGGACATTGTGGGGAATTCTGGCAACTGTGGGAATGCTTTTGGCTCCCTGGTCCTAGCCCACCTCCATAACTGGCCAGCAACTTCAGCAAGCCTTGAATGTTGTTGGTGTCCACTGCTGGTTGTGCCCTACCTGAGGAGTAGGAGACCCCTCTGATTCCTTGCTTTTTCATTTTTTCCTTTGTTCTCTTTTTTCATGCATTGTCCTCATAAATGACTTATTTATTATGTGAAGTAGTTGATTTTTTTTAACCGTTGATGATCTCTCTCTTTTGCAGGGGGATGGAAGAGGCATCTATTGTTTCAATGAATGAAATAGCAGCTTGTTCTTGCTAGAAATAGATGTGACATTTTCACATGGACATGACATATATGAAAGCATTTACTCTTCCTGACTATAGCTTGTTTCACTAGTGCACAGGTCACAGAATCTCGATTTTTTTTCAGCAGAATTGGGTTCAGGATGTGAGTGTGATGGTAATTGAATGTCAGGAGTTTAAGCAGTTTTGAAATGATGCAAGCCTACAAAAGTATAAAGAGAAATTTATGTTGTCACTCCAGTAACATTTACAAATCATCAAAATAAAAACCCCCTCATATTTCAGAAGTTTTACTCTTTTTTTTCTTAAAAGCAAACAAAAAAAAAAAGCAAAATATTAATACTAATACTCATTTATTTATTTTATTTCATTTCATAAAAATCTTTTCTCCCAAGCAAAATTGTCCAAAATATTAAAATAGAACTACTTAAATATCTGTCTGTATAATGCAATGTTTCTGCTTTGAAAGTGTTTGATTCCTTTGCAGTACCAAGATTTGAGAAGGGTTATTATTATCCTAGCTAGATTAGAAGACAGCCTATAAGGGCACTCAATATAACTCTTTTTTAAAGGTCCAAACAATATTTTTAAAATCAGTGTTAGCATATCAAGAGGAAGTCTGGTATGTATTTCTGAATCCCTGTAGGTAGTGATTTTGACTCAGGAGGCAAAAATAGCACTTATAAAAAGCAAAGGAAGAATGTGAAGCTTAGAATACAAATTCTAAAATTCCATATAGGAAAAATACTTTCTGAAGAATTAAACTGAAAATAGTTAAGTTTAGAAATCTCTAAATTTGTATCAGTTCTTTGAAAATAAGCATTATCACTAATTTTCTTTCTGTTTTAATTTACCAGCAGATGGATTTTAGGCTTGAAGACATAAATTAGAAAAACTTCTATAATCTAGGGCAACTGAAAGCTGAATGATGCCTCTACATGACATGACTATGTCCAGCTTGTCCACATAGCATCTCCATGTATACATGTTTGGGTGAAAACTACCATAAAGTTACTTCAGTTTGGCCCCACTGATCCATTTATTCCTTCTGATATTAAATAGCAAGTCACATTGTATAGTGGCTCACAACAAGCCCAATAGATGATAAAGAAAGACCATGCTTCTGACAGAAGAAAGATGTGGTAAAGAAAGCTAAATGAAACTTCAGATCAGTGGCTATGTCACCCAAATTTATATTTGTCTAATCTTCAAATGTCTCAGATTTGCTTAAACTGGAATTAACTCTATGCTGATCTAACTTCCTCCCTCTTAATAAAAGTGATGGCCATAATCTACAACTATACATTTCCAAGAGTGGAATTAAACAACAAAAACAGGTTTCAGTCAGCTTTAGGACCATGTCAGCCATTTATGGCTTGTGGCAGAGGTGCAGCTGATTTTATCTGCCTCTTTTTCTCATGGATTTCTTTCACCTACATTTCTCTGTCAACAAGAGCCACACCAAATTCTATAGAGTTTGAAATGACTGTCTGTAAGGAGACTTAGAACTTACGATGGTTAACTACAGGTAGAGGTATTGATAGGTAATTTATAGGATGTGGTATAATGGAAAAAGTTGGAAAATACATGATCCAAGCTTTCCAGGAGGCCTGTGGAGATGCAAAACCCTGATTCTCATAAATTTATCACTATAAAATCATTCTGTATTGTTTATATTTTAAGTTAAATGTCCTGGATACTTTTTATTCAATGCATGAATTGTCCTTATCTGTAACACTGGCAGTGATTCTTCCCACTTCAATAAATGCTATAAATGGAAGCTGCTTCCTGAAAAGAAACTGCACCAGGGGACTTTATGCCCCAAATTTTGAACAAAAAGAAGTGAAACAAATGCTTTTTTACCCTGAAAATGTTGCTTCTTACAGTAATTTCTCAGCACATGATTACAAATATAATTAATTTTCCAAGGGATCACAGGATAAATCAAAGAACTGATTAAACCATATTGTTTGTTACATGAAAATCCTATTGAGAGAAAATCAGATGTTGAAGACAAAAAGCAATTTTGGGTCACATTCTTTATTTTCAGTTACTTTCTCTTACCAGCTCAAAAGGAGATTTGAGTTGCTTATTCGGCCCTGGTTCTTAATAAGCTATCACTCTGATTTTCAATAGGAGCAAACAGATCTTCTTAAAGAAAACTTTATGAAAGTCAGAAACAAGCACAGAACACCCAGAGGCAAGAGGTCTGTAGAATCTTTAAAAAGTAGCTGGAGGCGAGAATTGAAGCTCTGGAATCTGATAATCAAAATCTCTTGCCTGACAAATAAATGTTTAGGGGATAGACATGTACTCCACAAAAACAACCAAACCCAAGGCTGAACCCTCCCCCACAAACCCCCAAACTGAATTCTATATTGTTCTTAGTATTAATTCCTTGTAATATGATTGTTCCAGAGACTTCAATTTGTATGAAAACATTGGAGAAAGGGCTTTTTGTACCAGTGAGCTGGATCATCACTGTCTTTTCAATGTTTCCCTCAAATGACGGTGCATTTAAAAGTCTGATTCGGATTGTGATTTTCATGAGTTGAATATTATGACAGAGGTAAATTGCTTGAAGACCATGAATTTGGTGTTTCTTCTATGAAAATAATGAATTCTTTTTTGACCAAAATATCTTAATGGTCATTCTTATAAGAGGGATTTAGAGAGTTTGAGTGGGTAACAATGTCATTAAAAAAGTCATAAGAAAAAGGAAAATAGGATTAAACATCTGGTGAACACCTTCTTGTGATGCCTGATGAAATGAATGGTCAGCGCTTCAGCCTTCCTACTAGAAATACTGAGGAAAAGTCTGACAGGCAGAAATTTAGAGGCAAAGCAGGCAAAACAATTGCAGTAACTACCTCTGTCCTGTATCTTACTTTCCCATTTGCCTTTATGAAAGTTCCCCAAGAATCTTCAGATCTGGACTATCTCCCTGTTGCCTGTCTTTGTCAGAGCTCAGAGCTGGCACTGTGCTGCTCTAAGCAGGGCTTTGTCTCAGCCTTGCCTGTTTTTCCAGTGGAAGGTTTTTTACTTTGGATTTGGACTAATCTACCTGGCCATTCTAACACTATCTGGAGTTTCTTCAGGTCACTTACTGAGTTTTATTGAATTGCTGCAGTAAATTTTGCAATTAATAATGGTAAGGCTAAATTTTCTAACTTTATTTCCATTAAAATATATTTTTAAGAAAGTATTTTTCTGTCCTTATAAGTTCAAACTTATCACTATTTTAATGCAGGAAACTAATCTATTCAAAAAAGTATGTTTGAAGATCAGAAGCTAAAGGTTATTTGGATGACAAATGAGCATATGCAATGTTGAAAGTACCAAAATGTATTTTTTTTCCTCAAAGTTAAGCTGTTGTGAAAGTAAGTACAGATAGGAAACAATTCAAATCAATAGTAAGAAATCTTTTTTATTTGGATATCTGATAGAAAATATTATTGCCTGAAGAAGATACTTCAATTTTAATAAACAAAACTAATCAGAGCGTGTCAAGAATTATTTACAATTTTGCATATTTACAATTTTGCATATTTCAATTTTTCATGTGCAAGATGTTTGTTTTTACTGCAGCTAACATTCTTTGCAAAAATGGGTCACCTCTAGCTAATTTATCAACTGATAAAATTTGAAGAGATATTTAAAAATTTTCAAGATTATTTATGATACTTTGCTAAGAGTGCAGTCTGTTACATGTCCAGATAAGCTCTTTATAGTACAGCATTATGATCATGAGTAGCTAAAACAAGATAAGACATTAAAATCCTTAGAGAAATATTCTAAGTAATTTGAACTGAAATATTCCTTATTATATTTTCAGCCATTAAGTGAAACAGTTACAATAATCATTGACTAAATCAAATAGAAGGGAGAGAAGTACAGGAAAATTAAAACCACAGTAAGCCTGTGAAATACAGAATTGCACAGGACTGATGACAGCTGCAACAAGTGTGCATCCAAGAAGCCATATGGAGTTTCTCTGTTTCTGTCTTTTCTGGTAGCACCAGGAGAGCTACTGAGGAACAGCTGGTCTGGTTCTGCTGGAGCCCAGCTGGTTACAGACATTATCTGCTGATAATGTCTGCAATCCTGATGTGGGGGCCAAAGGAGAGAGACATCACTGAAATCTTGCTGTCCTGAGCAGACATTTGTGCATATAGGAATGAGAATATGGTACTTAAATTGGCTCCTTCTGAAGATTAGTCCTTTTTGTCTCTCCAGCTTGCTAAGAAGTGCATCATCAGGGTATGAAGCAGGTTACTTTTTTCACCTCTTTATTGCCTGCACAAAGCACAGCACCTTTCACAGCTGCATTTGTTTTCCATGTGCTCATCTTTCTCCACTTTGGGGGAAATTTGAACTACAGTACACCTCATATGTTTTTCCCACGATATGTTTTCACAGGGGAAGTATTGATTTGTCAAACCTGAAGGGTTTTATACAGATGCATTTTTATCTCAATGAAAGTTTTGTTAGGAAATTCTTTAAAAAAGCAATTGTCGTTAGATAGAATTTAATGTTCAGCTGGATTGATTGAAAGAGAATTTTATTTATCTTTGTCTTATGTTAATCAGATGATTCAGGAGTGAGAATTCCCAGTGACTTCATGACTTATTTCAGCCAAGGGTGTTTTCATTCCAGTGAAGAATTAAATTAGATTAAAGCAACAGCTTAAAGTCTTGTACTTTCTTGAGTTAAATCTGTGGTGCTCATATGCTACTTGTTTATTACAAAATAAAATTTTATCATCTCAAAAAGCAAGAAAAAAAAACCCCATTGCTAATAAATATTTGAAGATTTCAAATATATTTTTCTTTTATTTTGTTACTTTACCAGCTGAATTATTTTCTCCTCAAGCTTTCTAATTGCAGAGATGTAAAGACTAATTGCTGTGATATTGTTAGAATAAAAGAAATACTGCTTTGCTTTGATTTTCCCCAATATTAAATTATTTTCACAAGGTCAATTCTAAGAGAGTGACATTTAGTGTCAACACTGTATAAACAATAGCTGCCCTGCATTTGCTAATCTATTTCCTTCATTACTGCTGATGTCTTGAAATTTGTGGAACACCAGAACTGACAGAAAAACAACCCATTTCCTCCAAACTTTCCTGCTGAATAATTACTTCCTATGTTTATCTGATACGAGCTTCCTGTGGGCAGTTTCCATAGGTTTTTCCTGTGCATGGGTTTTTTTAAGGACTCCAAGAAAAACTAATTTTGCCAAGTACCTCCTCAAGCTGAAAAGCTGAACGGATTAACAGGAGACAGAAAAAGCTTTGAATATCTTTAAAAATATATATTTTAAATATACTAGGACTATTTTTACAAATAATATGATCATAAAACTTTACATTGCATTCAGTTTTTACAGGCAGATCAACTTTGCCTATTTATTACTGCTGTTGTGAACAAAAGAGTTTTTAGTCTTCTTCCTTGAGTACACAAACCCTTTCTTTCAACCAATTAATTCTGAAAGAAACTATTGTCATATTAGCTATGAGAGAGATTTTATCTTTATAGGAGCTTGAGGAACTTGACATGTTCTCCTCTTCAGCTGTGTGGGATGATAGGAAAGCTGCACTCTTCTGCTGGCACACCTGAGACATCAGCACAAAGCCAACAACATCTAACAGGTCTTGGGGACACAAATCCTCCAGTTTTGCCTGTCACCTGAGGCATTCTGAAATACACAAAAAACTCCCAGTGCAGATTTGGTGATTCTGCACACACTCATAACACCAGTCATATTGTCTAGATATCATCTGTCTAGTCGTTTTTTAAGAAAACTGAAGGACTTGATCTCATTAGGTAATCCTTATTTTATGTATCTTGCTGTTAATGTTGCTAGCTGCTGAGTGTGAAGAGGCTTTTCAGTAGCATTTAGCAGAATTTTCTTTGGTCTATATTTGCATCCAAAGTTTGTTGTTGTTGTTTGTTTGTTTGTTTGTTTCTTTTCAGGAGCTATGGCTGCATAGACAAATATGAAAATTATATGAGTCACTACTGATACCAGAATCTCTATATATGACAAAAATTTTTTGGGATTCTCCCAGAAATTCTCTGATAAATGATTACATTTTCCAGCTGGATGAATCTTTATGAATGGTAATTCAGCTGCTTATCAGATTGTTTGAAACATGAAGGTTTCCAAACTTCAGGTATCAGTATCTTCTTAGATGGGAAAATTTGATGTCATTTTATGGAGAAAAATTACAAGACTCAGTAATTAATTCAGCTTTTGATGTTAATCCCTCATCAGAACCAGTTTTCCAAGTACAAGACTAATGCATGATTTATCTCATAATGGAACAAAAATGTAATTTTGCAGTATCTTGGCTAAGACAAAACTTTCTTTCTTGATGGAATGAATAATTTTCAATTATCAGAAAGACATCCATTATTTGGAGCTGTAACATATATTCTAAATATATTTGACTAGGTGTATACTTGGCTTAAGATATTATTTGAAAATAGTCTTTTACTGTAACTTAGTAGAACCTTCTAAACCCTACGAGAAAACCTATGTTGTTAAATATTCAGTGACACATTGCTTTATGTAGAAGAAAACCCATAATTCTTACAGCAACATATCCTGTAAGAGTTTCATGGTGTTCCTAAATTGTGCTGAATGCACTCAATAAGGTAAGCTTGTATCTGTAGCAGGTAAGACTTTCTTTGTGAAGGAAGCTCTATAATAAATGGGCAAAGCTGCACCGATTATGAGATGGCTGTGTTTTCAGTAGTCAGGCTTCATCTGTTGATTAATGAAGGAGGCTGGAAGTCTCTGTACTGGGGAGAGGGGGTCACTTATATGATGAGGAATGACAAAATCAGTTCCTGAATACTTCCAGCAGTGGGTGGAACCTCAGCAGAGGCAGTGCTTTGAATAGATGTCTCCACCCTCTATCCAGTATAGACTGGACAGTAGTTCAGGCACATGAAATTTGAGTTGTCCTTCACAGGGCCAGGACCTACACCCTGCAATCCCAATGGATCCTTTCAACTCAGCAGATTCTTTGATTCTATGATTCTGGGAATCCTGAATATGCAAACTTCTTAAATTACAATTCTGTTAAGAGGGGCGTGTGTATGGGGGGAATCTCCTTCAAATTATATTTTAAGTTAAAAAGTAAAATCTCAGTGCAAATGATTTTAATTAAAATGCAGTTATTGTCAATTCTTATATTTGTGTTTTTATTAAGAGGGTACAGTGAGATACTGTTGTCTCAAAAAAGAATTTAAACTCCTGCCTAATTTTAGCGTTGTAAAAAGAAACAAATATATTTTAATATTTTAAGCATCTAGATTTGAACAATGAATGAATCTCATTAGTATCTGGAGGATTTTTCTGCTATTCCTCTTGCTGACATTTCTCCTTATGATTTCATTTTAGCAAACCTTTGTCTTTAAACACAAGTCCCCAGGCAAAATGCAAGAGTGGCTGGATTTGATATAAATTAAAAGTACACATATCTGTCATTATGGCTGAAGCCTAAATAAACAATACAAATTGTATGGTGGAACATAAGATTAATTTCTGAGTTTCAAGGTTCTACTTTGTTAAAATACTTTGTATGAAAAAAAAGAAGAAAAAAAAATCAAGCAGGATTACAAAAAATAGGTCAACTGAATCTGAGATTTCAAACATTAACATCCATCATTCATGGTTGCATGGTTATTTCATGGAGTCATTACCTTGTAAAACAGCGGAGCTTATGTTGTTTTGACTGTCTTTCTATCTTAACATATTTGGAAGTCTTTCAAATTCAACTTTAGACCTGATTTACATAAGTTTATAGCATTTATTTCAGTTCTGTTACATCCTGTACTTTGGCACTCTCGTTTGAGAAATATGTTGCCTTTTTAACAATACTCACACAAAATAGCTTAATTTCATCCTTCACTGTGGTCTTAAATGTGTCTTTCTTGGATTAGTATTTATTTTTCTGCCTTCCTCTAGCTTTTAGTTCCTTTTTTTTTTCTCTAGTTAAATAACAAAATGGATTTTCTGAAAGTATAAATATGCTTACACTTTACCATCTTTGCTGTGAAATCCCCTCTCTCCACAGTACACAAACTTCCAGCCTTCTTCATTATTCCCCAAATATAGCCTGCCTCTTAAAAACATGCCATCTGTCATAACTGATTTACTTTTTTCCATTTATTACACAATACAGGATCTTTCACAACTATTACCTGGTGCGATTTTTGTGTTGCCTTGGCTAAAATGGCATCCAGCCTGAATAGTTACACAGCAGCTATAGCTGGTATATCTGGATAGTAGATATAGCATTATGTATAGCATTATGTATTAGGTATCCTCACACCAACCTGCTCAGATCTTGTTTGTACAAATGAAAGTATTGGGATGGAAATTTTGCAGTGTAAAGTCACAGAACGACCACGAGGTTGTCAAGAAAGTTCACTAGTGGCCACCATAAATGTTGCAGAGCAACTGTGCACAATTTTGATTTCTTACTCTCCATGCAACATGAAAATAAATTCTTCTATTAATTAAGCTACTCCTATCTCCAGAAAAGAATGACTCAATCTATGATTTGGCTAAATCATCATCAAAACTCTTAATGACTCAAAACATTTTGGATCTTCAGTTAAATTTATGATCTAATAGTCAATAAAAAGGAGACTGGAATTATGGAAAGAGTGAGTGGGATTCAAACATTAGGTGAACCACTAGAGTGCTTTGCTTCTGTGTCATCAACACATTGCTAAACAAAAAGCAAACCCAAGACAGCTGTGTACATCATGACAGATGTAGAATGTTCACTGTGTTTCTACATAACTAGACTGATATCAGAGAATATTTACCTGATTGCAAATGGAAATGGATGCATTATTTTCACAATTATCTCAGATTCTTTCATGCTCTGATGAACATTCTTCATGCCAGTTATGAACCTGACTAGATCAGAGGTTAGATGAGAAGATAATGCCTGTGGTGTCTGGGGACACAGGGATTCACCAGATCATTTTGGCAGCTTGCAGCAACAAGGCTGTACAGGATTGAGAAACCATCAGCAAACACTTTCACATCTACCTGCAACAGTCTCCTGCTTGAGTCTGACATGTTTCAAATCTGAGTCTGCTGGTCAGTCATTCATAAAGTTTGCATGATATGTTTAAATTTAATAACTCCTCTCTGTCAATACACAATAATTTGGGACTAAGAAAAGTGTGACAGCCCTTGCCCCTCTCTACCTCCAGTCATAAAGTGTGTTGGGAAACTGAGACTTGGACAATGTAGACCACCATGTTGAAAGACATTAGCATAAAAAAGGTCTTAATTTAGACAGTCTATGTTTCATACAAGTTCATCAAACTAGGACTTTAAAACGTCAGTGTTTTCTTCTCTGGAAGGTGTTTGGTAAAGAAAAATAATCTCTTCCTTTGGGTAGGCTTCTTCAAAATATTCTCTGAAATACATTGAGAAAAACTCCTTTTCTTTTCTTTTCTTTTTCTTTTCTTTTCTTTTCTTTTCTTTTCTTTTCTTTTCTTTTCTTTTCTTTTCTTTTCTTTTCTTTTCTTTTCTTTTCTTTTCTTTTCTTTTCTTTTCTTTTCTTTTCTTTTCTTTTCTTTTCTTTTCTTTTCTTTTCTTTTCTCTTTTTAAATGGTCTGATTTAATTCTATTAGTACTACCAACAGTTTAATTTAAAATCCCACAGGATCATGATTTGTGTCTCCCCCACTCTAATAATTTGAAAGGAAAAAAGGAAATTTGTAAAATGGATCAGAACTCAATTTCTTATCAGGAAACATTTAATACATTTAATAATCCTGCCATTATCACGCCATTTAATGTAGTTAAAAGTACCAAATTTTGGCCTGTATATGAATATGATCCCTATCAAGACTTTTATTAAGTTGCCTTCATTATCTGTGGCAAAAAATGATCTGGGGAAAAAGTCTTGAGAAATGGGCCATTCTCTTGTCTTTTTGATGTGCTCGGAAGTTGAAAGATGTGAAGTATTGTTTATTTTTATGATAACTGCACTCTGGTTGAGAACCAAAAGCTAAGACAAATCCTTTGGAACACCATCAAGTATGCAGTGTTTTCTACTCATCTAAAATGTTATTTGCTGTGTGGGTATGTTTCAATGCACTTTGTCTCAAGGCCTGTGTGCTGTTTAATACTGCACTATGTGCAGTAGATATGGCATTATGTGGATTGCAAAACAGCTCTGAGCCAATGTTTTAAACTGTGGTAGCACAATAACCATGAGTTGAGCACCAAAGAATGTGGCAGGTAACCACAAGCTATAATTCTGGCAATTACAGCAATGATATTTTGAGAGACTGGATGGCTTCAGTGGTATTTTTATGTTCCTTCTTAAGGTCTCCCTTCAAGGTTAACTACACAGTTTTGCTTAGCTGGGCTGGAATGAATCATTAACTAATATTGGAAAACCCAGCCGGATGTTTAATTTCTGCCTCTTCCCTCTGTTTACTATGTCAGTGCATGGAAGGGACACACAGCATCAATTAGATTATATGCAAGAGATCTAGAATTTAACAGCGCTTTACATTTCATTATTTATATACTTTTCTAAAGATTTTCATGATGTCTTATTAACACTGACAGAGTTGGTAGATACTGTGGATTTTGCAAAAGAAAGCAAAAGAGCTGGTGTTTTTCTCATAGCTGCACATATACCAGGTAGGAAAAGAAAAGAAAAACAAATGTTATCACTTGAATGACAAGAGAACTTCATATACTGCAAACATATTTAGACAATCAAATCAAACTAGCACTTGAGGAAGAGGTGCTGCTGTCATGTGTTTAAAGTGGTAAAACACAGTTCAGCCTTTTCATGGTAGTTTGGCCATAAAGACTAATGTTGTTTCACTTAATTTTGGCTTCAAATGATCAGATAGAATAAAAATGAAACTGTACAATTATGTAAAAGCCTCATTTAAAGTGATGTCAGTCCTCACCTTTGAATGCTTGTGTAATGCATGTGGTTATTTGTATCAGCCTTTTTATTCATGCTGCACCTACTACCACTCCTATCAATTGTACGACCATTGTGCCCTCCCCTCCAGTTCCATTTACTGAAAAAACTCATGAAAAAATGTTGCTGCATTCCACCAGCTGCAATTACAAAATTGCTTTTGTCTCAATTTTTTTTTCATTCAAGAACTATAGCCGCTAAATTTGAGCATTTCTCCCAATTAAAATCCCTAGCAAATCTTCATGGATGAACTGTTAAGCATGATACTTATTCTTAGTAGATTTTTAAAAATAAAATGTGACATTGATCTATTAGTTTTGTATTTTAACCTGATGTTTCATTTTTCATTGAGTATAGTATTAATAACCTCCTGTACTTGTTGGATTTTTCCCCCTGAAACTTGTTTAAATAAAGCAAATTGCAATACATTTTGTTATATTTATTTTGACTACGATTTGCTATTTGATGGTTTAGTAATGGCATGATGCATCATTTTTCCTGAGAAAACATCTAATTTTTTTTTCTCTTTTAGTATGTAGTATCTTTTTTCCTCTGGAAAAAAATATTGGGTTTGGTAGCATGAATATATGTGCATATATATGAAGATGATGAAGTATAAATTACAGCACAGGTCAGAGAAAGTAAAATGTAGGATTCATACTTTCCATGCAAAAGCACAGACGCATTTTTCACTGAGGTGAATCAGAAGGTAAACTGGCTTTTACCTATGTCTTTTGTATTGTATATTCTTCTGTCAAATACAGATAGATGATTTTCTTTTAATGTAGTTTTCATACGTTGTTTTGTGGAAGTCTGGGAAATATCACATGGACAACACTAGTGTTCCACCTGTAAAATGGGCTTGAGGATTTGAAAACTGCTGATTTTCTTTCCTGTACTGACAATAGGTTTTGTATTTAATCATAGCATAGTTTCCATTTTTAAGTGTTGCCTGAGTTGAAATAGAACCAGCACTCCATTGTAGGTGCAACAAAGCTGTAATAATTTCTACATGCGCTATTTTCTTCAATGCTATTTCTTAAACTTAAAAATACTTAACTCACAGAGAAACCTAACTGTGTTGAATATCCATAAAAGTACCACTGACA
This sequence comes from Sterrhoptilus dennistouni, assembly GCA_013397095.1. Lineage (NCBI taxonomy): Eukaryota > Metazoa > Chordata > Aves > Passeriformes > Zosteropidae > Sterrhoptilus > Sterrhoptilus dennistouni. The sequence goes on from VWZU01009890.1 coordinate 435,874, forward strand.
TAAATCTTATTGTAAGGTTTCATATCTTAATAGAATATACAGTCTAGATAGTGTGTCAGAGCTCTGAACTCTGATATAAAATATCAGCTAGAACAGTGTGCTTGCCTTGAATTCTGTCCTCACCTGAACATTCTGACATTACTGAAAAATCCTGTATAATTTTTCAGAGAGCAGCAATCAGCCAATAGAATTCCTGAAGCAGCCTTTTGTTTCTAAGCAGCTTTTGGCTTTTAAGAGACATACATATATTTAGAAATTGCCTTAATTGCTGTTTAAAACAAACTTTCCCCTCTAATACCTATAAGATTTATCAGTAAGAATAAACTAACTAAAACTGTTCGTCTGCAACGTATGAAGAAAGTAACCCTTCCCATTAATTTTCTTCAGTGCTTTGAATTTTGGAGGATACCTTTAGGATCTCCCTTTATAAGAGAATTGCTTTCCAAATCTTCTCTTTACATCTACAGGAAAAAATCACTTTATTTTTGGCCAGAATAATGGGGAGCCTCTTGTTGTTTTAATTACAGCAATAAAGATAGGGCCAATCTCACAAATAAATGTTATTTATTTATGCCTTCAATTATGTATTTTTAGTAGTAGCAAATACAAAGTGAAGCATCGATATTTGTATCGAGGCCTGATTTTATTGAGAGAGTCCTTTGTACACTTACTTAATCCTTCCAAGATCCTCTTGATATGAATCAGCATGGTACTGAATTTGATAGAGAGATGAATTTATATCCATTGACATTACGATCCATTATATATCATGCAGATAATTTTATATTTCATAAAACTTGGCAAATTCTCATTAAGTTTGTCGAGTACATGTCTTTTTAACTGTAAATTCTTCCTTAGAATGAAATACACCACAGTTAACCCATCTGCCTTTATTTTGCTCACTCACTGGATCATATCCCTCACAAACAAAAGATTATTTTTTAAATAAGCAAACTCTCGCTGACAAGGAAGACCATAATGGTTCTGCAAGAGACAATGTGGTCTGCTGTGTCAATAGTCCATGTTTTATAGCTACTGTGTTACACTCTGAAAGAGGTTGTTCCTTCAGGGGCCTGAAGACTGAACATGACAAGAATTTCTGCTTGCATTTACTGAAAATTCTTTTATTTTCTTAAGAAAAGAAAAAAAGGGAAAATATCAGTAATTTGATTTTTATTACAAACTGAATTCAAAATTCTTCAAGATATACATACAACATTATTCTTGCATATAAGTTCTGTCTTTGTTATTCAGATGTTCTATTTCTGATTTATTTTGAATCTTGCATAATAATACTGTAACATTCCAAAATGCACTCAAACCATACCACAGCAGCATTTCACATCTACACCAGAAAACTCCAAGAAACACATAGTGATGCCAGACTCCAGAGTGGCTGTTTTATAAAGCAGCTTAATATAATTGGTGATATTGATTCAACTTTAATAGATCTGAAACTTTATCTGTTTAATTCCTTATAATTCTAAGAGTTGCGAAGTAAGGTAATCCTTGCTAAACTATATTTACATTCATTTGAAACAATATTTCTCTGTTTTTCCTCTCCATTACTTCTTACTTATAATCAATCTCCAAATGTCTCCTGTTTAATAAATGGTCATTCATAAAAGTTTCTCCTGAAGTTAAGGAGCTTGAGTGGCAGTGGAAATTACTGGAGTGAACCAGAAATAAATTCAGATATATGAAAAATGCTGTTGAAATTCTCAGTGGATACAGGAATCTGCTTTGTTCCCAAGCCTGATTATCCTTCTCCTTCATCTGATCATTCAGGAGCCTGGAGACTGGGGAAGGTTCTCGCATGTGATTTTCAGAGGTGACTGGAGAATTTGGAGCAGTTTATTCTCCATGAAGATGCCTTTCCCTCTCTGGGCAGGAAAGAGGGAAAGAGTCAGAGATTCCCCCTCAAATATAGGCACTGAAATCTGTCCAATGAAACTCAGTTTCCAGTAGGAGAATGAGAGTGACATCTCCCTTCCTGTGTCAGATTAATGTTTACCTAACCCCTCTGAGTATCAGAAGTAGACCTCAGCTAGTAGGAAACATTTGGAAAAAAACCCATGAAACAGCATAGGATGGATAATGGAAGAATGTGAAGTGAAATTTGATTGCAAATATTTAATGCTTTAGTTAGAGAGTAAGGAACTTGAAAGTTTTGAAAATTTCCAAGCAGAAATCCATTAAAATATCTATTTATTCTACTTAAATATTATTTTCCCAGCCCCCAAAACCCATTTACTTTATGCCTTCAAATTTTTAAGAAAAGATGCAGGAATTAAATAATTTTGAGAAGAAGTCAGCTAAAATCAATTGTTCATCTACCAGTATGTAGTTTTTTAAAGAGACAATATTGATGCTCTGTTTCTCATGTGAAGTCACTCAGAAAAAAGAGAAGTTTCAGGTGGAAGTAGGAAGGGAGATGTTTTGGGCTTGGCTTCACCAATTAAGCAATGACCAGTGCCCATTGGTGTTTACTGGGGCTGTTGCACCTATAAATTAGAGTGAGGCACTCTAATCAGAGAAGCTCTATTGAGAGCTGGATTGTGGCTCTCTCTGTGTTGGTATTGAAATGCATATAAATTTCATGTTTTTGAAATAAAGACTATTTCCATAAGCTGTGAATGCCTGAGCTTAGTATTGCTTATCACAGCTGAGGCCATTGCAGTTCACGGCAGAAAATGTTACCAACTGTAAATGATTTTTATTTTTTTATCCATCCTTGGGCCATTGGCACATTTTGTTTGGGTTTGAGCCACTTGCAGAATAAGTTATGTGGAAATGGATCTTGTTAACACCTGAACAAACATGATAGGTTGATTTGTAAGGTACAGCAGCTGATTTATCTATATTAGGCAACTTTTTTTTTTTTTTTTAAATTTATTTTTGGTGTATTAAACAATGTTTCTTGGGAGTTGCTGGTAGGACACCTGGTGCTATGTCTGAAAATCTTGCATTTTAGCCCTAATCCAGTAAAAATAAAAATTCTCTATTTTTTGTAGCACCAACCTGGGTAGCAATTTGTTAAATTTTTAGTCTAAACAGCATTTATGCAATTTATCCATAAAGAAATGGTTTAACATTTTTAATGTCTATGAACCAAAATTGTTCATCCTTTCTTTTTGTTATAACTTATCTCAAAATGAAGATGTGGAACAGAAAGAAGTAATAGAAGCAAAAAATTTACTTGACTTTTACAGAACAGAAGGCAATTTTCTATATGAATTACTGTAACTCTTATTCGTTTTGATTTCACATCTATTTCAATTTATCCCCTAGAAACAGTCCTGACCAATACATTGGCTTAAGTAGCTGATATTGTAGACAGATGTTAGCTCAAATTTGCTTGGATTAGCTTTCTTGCAGAAATTTACAGATACGGACACACTATATGGACATCTAAGTTTTCAGAAACTAATGTGTTACAGATACACTTTAAGCTTTTCAGGCTGTGTGTTTGGAAGTGTTTCTGCATTGTGTCATATCAATTTGCCACTTGAGAGCAGAAAAGGGGAAATGAAGTGTTACTGTCACAATCAGCTACTAGAACACATGATTTCATTTTTATATTAAAAGGTTACATTAACAAATGCTGATTTTTTTTTTTTTAACTCAGAGGAAATAGAGGAAAGGTGTTATGAGTTCTGAGCATCTGGTTTCTGTTTCTAGCTTTCCTATATTTCTAAAAGTCATCATGTACCAGTTTATAGGGCTAAGGAAGAACAAATGATACGACAGACCAGCCAAAATGAATCATCATGTTTTTCTTCTAGTTCCTATTGTTTTTAGAACTACTGCAGGGTACAATTCCAATTTCACTTAAATACTTCTGGCTTTTCTTGTTCTCTGTTCAGGAAAAAGATAAATAAAGACACTGTTCATATTGCTGTAGTGAGGCAGCAACTGATCTGCACAAGGCTGCAATGACTTTGCAAATCCTTTCCCCTTCCCCACTCATTTCCATCAAAAGCCCACCTTTCAAAGAAGCAAGGGGTTTAACAGCAGAAAAGGGTGGGAAGAAGGCACTTTCTATTTTCTGTTTTGATTCTTCAATTGTTTCTCCTAATGAATGTGCTTGTGTTTCCTGTATCAGAGTTGGATAATATTTACATTCAAGCAGCTACAAAGAAGAACAAAACTTGAAATCACTTCATATTTTATACTGAATTGCTGGTAAATGTGTGTATTTTGTATTTTTTCTACAATTTTTTTGACTCTTACTTGTCTCTTAAGCAATCTCATCCACTTCTGTGGAACTGACTTTGGCTGCAACAGGGAGGGCATGAGAAGGTAATGAAGTCCAAAGCCCATCCTTTTGGGTCTGCTACACCAAAAGTACACACACTATTTTAGTTTGTAGTTAATCTGCTTGAGAACACTCAGCCTCTTATCTTTCCTCAGCCTGTTCACTGCTTCAGATAGCTCAGCAGGCTGGTTTTCATGCACCCCTCTCAGACATCAATTATCTTCATTCACTCTGTGGGTAATATAGGTTATCCTAAATAACAAGATTATTAAGAATAAGAAAATAAAGGGCTTACCCTAGTAGCATGCAAATCAAATTGAACATTTTTTTTTCTAAAATTATCTGCTTTAAAACATGTTTGTATGTGCTTAGTATTCCACCATTGACTAAGTCTTGAATTTGGAATATTGTTCATGCACATAAAGTTAAGAAAGTGAATAAATCCTTCCAACAATCTGACCCCTGGTTTCTGAAATGTAATAGCAAAAGTTCAGGTGGCTACTGATTAGGCAAATTCAATATATTCCTTCTTTTGGAAAGAACATGTTCCTTTGGAAGGAATATTTGCCTTCTCTTTTTTATTATTTTAGCCTTGGGTAGTTTAGGTTAAAATTCTGTTTTGACTTTACCAATCTAATAACCAAGACAGGACAGTCTAAAGTAATAACAAAAGGGCAAAATCCTGAGTAAAGTATCTTTATGTGGTGTGACGCCTTTTTTAGAAAGATGACCATTAGTACTGCGCTTCCATCCCCAAGTTCATCTGCAATCTTGTACAGACTAAGAGACTTTGTTTGACTTACAGCTTACATGTTTGTGGTTACTTTACTCACTCAATCTTTTTAATTTTTATAATTCTCCCACAGGCTAAAAATTTCTTGCATCATATACAAGCAGCCATCACATACAATTACAGCACTGTTTTATAACATTTAGAGTGAGGGTTTCAATGAAAAGTTCAGCTAAATACAGGGTTTGAAGTTCTAACATCCTCCACAATGGGCTATGCATTGTAGCAGGACTGAGTGTGGAACTGCAGTCCAGTTAACACTCTTTGACCTAAGGAGCGACTCAGGAAGGTCTAGGAAAAAAAATAATGCATCATGGTCACACATCAGCGTGGCAGAGGAATAAACACAGTCAGTGCCTCAAATGCACGCACTTGGCAGTAGGTGAACTTCCTCCTCATTTTCTGTGTGTGAATGTGACTGCACTTACAGCCAGAGAAAGTCACAGCAGGACATCTTCCTATGTGTGAAATACCTTTTTTGAGGTTTTGAGGCTGCTGCAGAAATACAGCTCCACATTTTTGCCTCAGTCAGGCAGCTTTTCTCTCAGGCAGCTCTTCCTGAGGTGGTACTTAAAGTAGGAGCAAAGGAACATTTTCCTGACATCACATCTAATCTGGGTTTGTCTAATTCTCCATCTTTAATCTGTTCTTCCCTAACAGTCCTCAGTTTTAATGTTATATTCCAACATCCCTCTATTCTACCAGGTTCCCAATCTACTCACTCAGCAGACCCCATGAGACAACTGAGATGTTGGCAGGAGAGGTCCTGGATTAGAGGAATTTATTTTCAGGCATGCCTGTGAAGTGTCAGTCATGCTGTTAGCACTAGATAATCTGAAGCTGGCAAATGTGAGGAAATTAAATTTAAAGCTGGCACTTGATCTTTAATTCACTGTTCTGCATGTTGTAATGATATAATTTTACAGCAGTGTGAATTAAGGCTGGAGTAGGATCAGACTTTAATCTGACTTATCTGTTTTTTGTCATTTTAATCTAGTTTAGCAGCATGTTTAATTTGGAAGACTTTTCTAGTCACCTTGGGGAATTGCCTTGTAGTACATTGCAGTATTTGATACTGAAATCTAAAAAAATATTTCATCAGCATCTCCTTTCTTTGGCCTGATAGTACTGATATTAGCACATATGTTGAAACACAGTGTCTCTGCAAGAGCCATAGGCTGATTGGACCTTGAATCTTCATAACTGCAAGCAAAGGCTTCAGCTACATTGAAGAGAGGCTTTTTGAAATAATTGTTAATGTCATTGATGTCAAAAACAGACAGTGAAACAATCACTAGCACTAGAGTAGTGTATTATATACTCATATTTTACAAATAGGATTCTGCTCATGTTGTTTTCATAACTAGATTTTATTCATGAAGTAAGCACTGGGTATATTTTTCTAACAAGATATTTTCCTGGACAGGATTTCATCTAACCTCAACAGGGCATTTATTTACCACACTTATTTATTTACCACTACTTTTTTTTTTTTCCCCCAGATCTCACTGTCAGCACAATAGTTAAAATCCTTAACATCCTTATCCTCTGACCGCCTGGTAGTTTACTGCAGTTCATTTTTAGATGGACAAGGGCAAATCTGTACATTATTCATACTGGATTTCTATCTGATTAGGTAGTTGTAGCTGCAGGAGCAGAAGGAGGGTGATAAGCAATATTCTGAAGTTCAAATGTGTCATGTGTCACATGTTTATCATTGTCCTGATTATAGACCTCGTCAGGGAATGTATTTTATCACTTTTGGACCCAGTGTTTTACTTGAGCTTGGATAGGACTGATGGCCAAAGGGATCTCACAGCAAAGAGTTGTAAGAAAAGCTGTGCATCTTGCCAGGGCCCATCGTGCTGCTGGTCTTAGCTTTTTGGTAGCTAAAAAGCAACATGCAATACCAGCACTGCTGGAGACTGTAGCCAGGGTCACTTACGATCTTGCACTGGAAGTTGCTTGTGACAAAAGATCTTTGCACCTCAGAGGAAGGGAACTAACAACAGGAGCAATTCCTCTTTGGTCTGTGCCCTAGAAGCAGAGAGACTACCTTAGAAATGAATGGGGATTTCACAGACTTCACAGACTGAAATTATTTAGTGAATTTTTCCAAAAATACATTAAAGTTACAAGTATGCCTTTTTAACTTGAAGGTTAGTTCCCAAACAAAGAAACAGAACAAAATTTTCTATATATGCAAGCTTGGAATTCACCAAGGCAAAAACGGCTGTCTGGTTTCAAATGAGAGTTATGATCCGACATTAAGTTGTACTATTTACCTCTGAACACAACAAATTTCTATTTAAATCTACCTTTGGGGGCCAAGTATGAGAATGTTGGAGTACATCTTCCACTTCTATGATTCAAAGACATTTTGTGCCCTCTGGTGACCATTTAGATCTCCATTTTACAAGAGTGGCTGCAACATTTTGGGTATCAGGACGGTACCAGTACTACTGATAAGAATTTTCCAGTCATAGCTTGGGCTAAAGAAATAGTTCATTAAAAAATTATAAAAACCCCAAACCAGAAGGGGGTTAACTGTCTATACACCCTTTTGTACACTAGATTCATATGTATGTGTATAGTCCATATGTGAAAGATTTTCATCTGAGTGGTCCTGGGTTTCCCGATCCTATTTTGATCTTGTAATCAAAGCACATAGAACTGATCACATGAGGTAAAATTGGGAAAGAATTATTAAGTGAGCTTTCTAATATAACCCCTCAACATAAAAGGAGTTTTGTCAAAGTACAAAAATTATGCCATAATAATAGCACATCTTATGTTACAAAAAGCAAGATAATTTCCATACCAGAAGATCATTAAATATCTTCTGCTTTTTATATATCAAAATTTGAAAAAGTTAATTGGTCTCTTATATGTGAAAATCTTGTCCTACTGTGTCTCACGTTTGGAGGTCTCACTAGAACCAAAGTGCAACCTCATTTGGAAGTGAATCATTGCCTACTTCAAATGGTATGCAGAAAGAGAACAGCAAGCCAAGTTCTTTGTGGCATGTAAATAGACAATATGCATAAAAAAGTGACAAAATGAATAACTTAATGTAAGAGTTCAAAAATTTTGAGGTGGTATGAAGAAGCATAAAGTAGCTAGAACTTAGCTGGATAGTTGGAGTTGTCATCAATACTTTTGCAAAGGTTGTAATTTAGAAACAGGAACTTACTTATTCATATCATATAAAAATAATGAAAAAGTGTATGGCATGTCATCATATCACACCGAGGCACTGATGCAGTACCAAACTGGACTTTCCCCCTGAGATTGTCTTTTGCTGTCCAAATATTACCCTAAAGTAGGATAAGCAACAATCGGTCCTTACCCACAACACCATGACTTTTCTACCACTGCAGTGTTGTATTTTTACTGGCAGTAGCCCTGATTAAAAGTCTGGTATGTCTCTCCGTGGGCAATTCAAAGCCCCATGAGGACAGCTGGATGGCTGTTGCTGATTTTGTTAGGTTTTGGATCACGCCCTAAAGGAGAGTGGTCTGACATATTAAGACTAAGAAAAAAACAACAAAGCAGGTAATATCTGTTCCCCAGTCTGCCATGGATAGATATTGTTGCCTTCTGGGCAAGTTTCTCAATTTGAAAATGTGTCAGACTATTTAGTTGGGATCATACTAGTTGCTTATGCTAGTAAAATGTTTGGACAATTAATTAATGTTTGTAGAAAGTTTGTAAGTGAGTTAAAGATGCAAAAAAATTAGTATTTTTAGCAGGTCTATTTTTAATAAATCCCCCTTGATCATAATTCATTATCCCTCTGAGATTTCATCCAAGGCTTTTTAGTCAACACTTTCTCCTGCAATCCATATTAATTAGCAATATTGGTCTATTGGCTCTACGGTATTTACCATTTTTCCCTCTGGTTTCAGAGCACTGTAATTAAAGCATTCCTAAGAGAACCGGTTAATGAATTGACCTGAAATGCCTTGTTATAGATCCTACTCAAAACTTACTTTTAAAATGTACTACAAAGTTTTGTAGAGTTTAGCTGGAAATCCACTGGAGCCTGGAGCATGATTCCCACTCCCCAAAAGACAAAAGGCAAAGAAACACAAAGCATAAAATCCAAATTTCCTTCTACCTGTGTTTATAAATCAATCTCAGAACATGCAGCCTTACAAAGGATGGCTGATGTTAGAGTGGCTTTTGCATATGCAAAAGATTGCTTTCTAATCCTACCATAGGAAGGAAGAAAATATATTTCTACTCCCTCATATGAAGTTCCAGTGGAATTAACATTTCATTTTTTATTTATATCACGATTTGTGATCTTATTTACCCTCGCCCTTATCTGCTGATTCCATACAAGCAATACAAATACGAAACTTTTAGAAGCAACTTTCTTTTTCTTGTCATCACCAAGACTCTATTTGCTATTTTTAAGAACTAGAACTCTGGGTGTTTTAGGTGAAAGAAAACATAAAAATTCTGACAGAAATCATCTTCTAGACTTACATACGATTTGTAACACAAGCTGCTTGGTTATGGAGGTCTTTTTCCTTATGACAATTCCCCAACTAAAATGAATAAATCCCATTCTTTTCAATATTTTTCATATTCTGGATTCCCCTTACAGAATAAGGAGAGAAACAAACAGGTGTTTAAGGAATTGCAGTGGTGGAAAAGAGAAAGGGCCATTCATGGATGGATTAGGAGAGGGGTGAAAAGGGTAGTAATACATTCTCTTTATGCCTTGGGCAAAGAGATAAGACAAAATTAAACTGAACATGGGAATTTACCAAGTCTGCTGATTTATTTTATGCACTTACACATTAAAGTTTGAAATAGTTATTGATGCCAATTGACATTAGTATTGGGACTGGTGTTGTTTAGCAACTTTGTCACAGACAATGGGATCGAGTGCACTGATGACGCCAAGCCATGTGGTGTGGGTTACACTCAGGAGGGCAGGGATAGCATCCAGAGGGAACTGGACAGGCTTGAAAAGTGGGCACATGCAAACCTCATGAAGTTCAACAAGGCCAAGTGCAAGGTCCTGAACCTGGATTGAGGCAATGCCAAACACAAAATACAGGCTCGGTGAGGAATGGTTTTAGACTAGCCCTGAGGAGAAGGACTTGGGGGTGTTGGTTGATGAGAAGTTCGACATGACCCAGCAGTGTGTGCTTGCAGCCCAGAAAACCAAACATATCTTGGGCTTCATCAAGAGGCTCATCAACCAGCAGGTCAAGCAGGTGACTCCCCAACTCTACTCTGGCTTTTTGAAATGCCACCTGCAGTACTGTGTTCAGCTCTGGGGCTCCCAATGTGAGAAGGATGTGTTGGAATGAGCCCGGAGGAGACCATAAGGATGATCAGAGGGGTGAAGCACCCCTTTCAACAAGAGGGTTGAGGCTGTTCAGTCGGGAGAAGAGAATGCTCTGGGAACATTTTATGGCACCTTTCAGTAGCTAAAGGAGGCTCACTAGAAGGCTAAAGAGGGACTTTTATCATGGGCACGTAGTGACAGGACAAGGGGTAATTGATTTAAACTGAAAGAGGGTAGGCTTAAGGTTAGATAAAAGGAAGAAATTCTTTAGTGTGATGGCAGTGAAACAGGTTGCCCAGAGAAGTGGATGTCCCATCCCTGGAAGAGTTCAAGGCCTGGTTAGATGAGTCACTGTGCAACCTGCTCTCTGTGTTCTTGTCCATGGCTGGGGAGCTGGAACCACATAATCTTTCAGGTAGGTCCCTTCCAACACAGACCATTCTTTGTTTCAAATGTAACTTTAAATATTATTCCTTTGGACTGTGATTGGGAGAGGATCAATTTTTGTTTAATTATGTAGCTATTAAGCTGGATCACTGTGTGATAAAATTCATGTGTAGCTGACTATATACATTGCTTTGGTGCTAATAACAGATTCTATGGAAAACTGGAGTTTGATGGAAAACTGGCCAATACTTGAAGACAACTTCTCTAAGCAATAATCTAAGAAAAACACCACATACATTTGTGGTAGTCTACTGAAATGGTATCATTTTTGTATAAATAGAAAAATTCTATAACAGTACTCAAGATTTGGAGTGTTTCATTTTTCTTAAGCATTATTATAAGCTTCTATTCACTCTGTCTTCATGTTAAAATGTAAGGATATATTTTTTAAAGTATCCTAAGTCAATGAATTTTAAAAACTGAACACAGATTTCAGAAAGATGGATGAGATGGAGGTATTTATCCAACATCACATTAAGAGATGAAAACAATGGCATATTTTTCCTCCCCAGAGTTTAAACGTTTCTTAAATCACAGGAATAATTCAGCAGAGTAAACTGACTTTAACTGGGAGTTTGGCAGTGAAATTCTAGTGAGGTGGAATTTTGTACTCCTTGATTTCAATAAGAAAGACCCATATGCTTATAGTTAGATACAAATTAATTGTGTTGGTGAAAGTCATAGTTTTGTATGAAGGCCTGAAGACAGCATTACATTATTAATCCTGATCTGTGACAGAATCTGTTTCATATCTGTGTATAGAATCTCGTGCTGAACTAAATTTTAAGCCCAGAAAGGCATGGAATGCTGACTGTGAGCAGAAGTGCTAAGACCATAAACCCCACATATTAGACAATTCCTTAATTAAGATATAATTCTTCTATTCAGCTGGCACTCATTTTCCAGGAGAGATTTTAAAACATGTAGAAATTTTTCTTTTCATTAAAAAAACCAACAAGAAAAGCTATCTGGAAGGGGAACAGACATAATAGTAGAGGACTGTTTGCGATATCAGGATCCAAGAAAAGATTTCTTATTTACCCATGCCTTCTCAATATTATCCTAATTGTCCGAAGATTTTGTTCTCTAAGCTCCAAAGATTAGTGACTTAGTTTTAAGACATAGCAAAAGAAGACCCCAAAGGTAGAAGTTGGATTTCAGTTTTCAGATTAAGTTTATTGTCAGTTTTGACTTACCATAATCTTTTTCACGCTACTGAACAAGGGCTCAGTATGAATATCCACAGTTTTACACCCAGCAGTGCTGAAGTATCCAAGTGTGGTATCCATTAAGTAATCCTCAGAGTCGATGTTTTCCACATCTGTACATTAAAAGTATTTGGTTTTACAATGTGGTAATTCATTTTCTTCAAGCTGAATGGTGATAAGCTTTGCAATTTTTTTGAGCTGCTGAAGAAAAACAGTGCCATAGATTTCAAGTTCATGGGAGAAGCTACAAAAGGAACTTAAATAATTTAGTATGGAAATAGTTTAATGACGCTGTCACTATTTTTTTCTGTCTTCTCCCTTGGGAAACTTTTTAAAAAATAACAATTCAGCTGGGGAAACTCTGAAATTCAAGACATAGGAAGAATTATTTCAACTGCATGTTGGAATATTCATTCTATGGCATTGTTAAAAATTTCTCATTTTATTAATTGGAATGACCCCAAGAAATAGAACCAGTGACTCCTGGATTTTCGAGAGAATGAATCTTTTCATTTGAACTAATCGTAAGTTACCCCCAGAAAATTGAGTTTGTGTTCATAATGAAGTTATGAAATCTACTGCTGAATTCATTAAATTGGAACAACTTTTATTTCATTATAGTAACAAACACAGCAAATTAATTTTCGCAGCGAGGCATCAGTGTGTGTTTTTAATAGAGAACACTATTATGTGTGAACAATTAAAATAATTTACATTTGGAGAACATTGATTGTGAATGATGTTATTATTCCATTAATACAGGAAAACCAATCAAAACTGAATGTTAAAGAGTTGAAATGTGCATTTATACTAATAAGCAAATTACGTGCAGATGTAGGCAGGAGTCTGGAACTTTGGTATGAAACGTTGGCTGTGACTTGCACATATGATTAGGAAATTTGCACTGTCCCTTAAGGTCTAATTAAACACTATGCACTGTAACACAGAAAGCCCCATACACATAATTACCCATTGTGGGCTTGCTTATCTATTTAATATATCACTTTTGTTGTATTTAATTATGTGTGAAAAAATTATGAGCATCACTTTATCTGTGTAATCTTATCAAATAATCACCCTGCCTATCAAGAAATGCCAACATTTTAATTCTTTATGAAGGAACACAACTCAAGGATGAAAAATTACATATTCAGGAAGCCATGGTCTTTTACATGTTATGATTTGTGTGTGTGTGTGTTTTTTTTCATTTTTTTTCCAGCAACTTCCTTTTGGATAAATGAATACCTATATGCCTTTAGATCTTTTGGTTTTTTTTATTGAAACAGGAAATTAAAATCAGGTAATCCTACAATGTAATATGGATACACTGCAGGCAAGAAAGGGCAGGTCTCCCTTCAAATAGGGTTCTTGCTTCCTATCACTTTCAGACTCATAAAACTGTAGTGCTTCAGACTCAGTATGACTGGGGTTAAAAAACTTGATCTCATCTGCAGGCAGAAAAAAGCTCCATAAAATTATGCATTGATCCAGTAAGATTTCTAATAATGTCCTTGAGGACTTAGCTTACCTGAAGGTTTTCAGCATAGGCTTGCAACAAGACATAGTGGAAAAAAACCCAATCAAAGCACTGCTTAATAAAAATTGTTTACACTGGCATTTATGAAAATAACCTTCCCAACCTTGATGGATAAATCCACAGAAAGGCTGTGGCTCTACCACCTGATGCTCCCAAGGGAATTTAGGTCTCATCACAGAATCACAGGAAAATGGGACTGGAAATAAATCTTCGGAGGTCATCTTGTGCACTGCTTTGCCTGAAGGCAGGATCAATGATTGCTGACAGAGGTTTGTCTGACCTAGTCTCCATGAAATGGGTACTAGAAGTTTCTTTAATCTTTGTGTGTTCTTAACTCCTGCAATTGCCTGGAAGTCAATAAGGTAACTACTCCTATTTCTTGCCCAAGCTCCCTTGCATCACTGTGAGATTTCTCATGAGTTTCTTCAGTGTGAAACACACTTTTGCCTTCTTCCAGTGATTGCATTGAAGTCTAGGAATTACAAATAATCGTCACTCCATTAGTCAAATAAAAAATGTTATTGTGATGTTAAGGACTCTATAAACTCTGTTTACAGCAGAAAAGGATATTCAGACCAGAGGACTGTTATGAGTGGACCCCAATAAATGACAACAGAGTACCTGAAGCAAAGTAAGTATATGAAAATCTATGTGCCTTTTTTCATACAAAACTGATACTTATAGTTTAGTGGCTAAGAAAGTATTAATAATTTATTCTGCCAAGAATAACAGCCCATTTTATACACACTCAGCCAAATTATACAATACAAAATTAAGAGATTTGTCTACCATCTCTAGAAAAGCTGCTTTTGAAAAGCAGGTCTTATTTTTACAGATGTAGTTCCAGTTTGCAGCACATCTGTGCTGGCAGCCATCAAGTGCATATGGAATTTCAAGAGACAACTCCTTTACATCCAAAAACCACAGATATGTGTACAACTGCTAGTTCGGTCTTTCATTTGCTCCTCCGCTTCCTTTTTTATTTATTTTTTTTTCTTTTGATATTCATTTATCCACTGCAAAGGTATAATTTATTTGTTCAGAGCACTGCCATATTCTTCCTTCAAGCTTCCATGGGATGAAGAAGCATGTATGTAGCATGACACAGAGCTATCAAGACCCTTCCTGACTGATGCAGGTGCATTCATCTGCAGGTGTACCAAGAAGTGTCACTTGCTGATGTCTTTGTGACACAGAACAGTGGATGGTTCTGTCTGGATGAGGTGAAGCACACTGTTATGAGGAATTATGGAGTACCTGGAGTGTAGCTACCTCCCTGTCCCAGCAGCTGCCTGTCCATAGCATGGGTTAGCTGCAGATCCTGCATGACCTTCCCTACCAACCCAGGCAGTCATCATGTCCCACAAAGACAGAAAAGGGAGGCTCATTCTCCATGGGACATATGAAGTCTTTTTTTCAAACAGAATTTAGAGCGAGGTTGGTCTGTAATCACTTCATGCAGAAAATGTTCTTGGCAACATTACAATTTATGTATCAAAAATGTCATTTTTGCATACTGAGTAGACTATTAGTGGGGCTATATTCTGACTAGCTGTGAGATCATGGTAATCACAGAATTCAACAAAATACTTTCATACTCCTCATTAACTTCAGCTTTTGCCTGGATTAGTTTGAACCAGCTGTAATTCATCTAGGCTTTGGTCTCCTTCCTGCTCTGAGAGATAACTGGTAAACAGCACCATCTGCATGGAACAAGAGAGTTGAAACTTCGCTTTCAGTTAAAGGCTCTGTTTTGTTTTGCTTTTTTATTTTTTCTTTGCAGACAGCAAAGCAGCACCAGCTGAAATTAATCTTTATGATGAGTAAACAATTGATTCAGTCCTTGTGAGCACCCAGCTGGATTAGTGGGACAGGGAAAGATTTACACTAAATAAGCAATTGCTCTCTATGCCACACAGCCAGAGAAATCACCATTGCTCGTGTGTGATGCTATTGGCACTTGCTTGCCTGGTGGTCACATCTGCACCACTTATGGTATTGTGCCAGAATGTCAGCTGGGCCAAATTAGCGTCCTTCCACTGTGTTAAGCACAATTCAGCTCCCTGTTTGGGCTGGTAAGCATTGGAATAGGCTTCCCAGAGAAGTGTTTCAGTCACTATCCCTGAAGGTATTTAAAAGACGTGGCACTTAGGGACATGGTTTATTGTTGGACTTTACAGTTCTGGGTTAACAGTTGGACTTGATGATTTCAAAGATGTTTTCCAAACTAAACAAGTTTATGATTCTATATTTTGCAGACAGCTAGATCTTCCTTTTCGGCTGGCAGTAAAAAGCAAATTCTGGATCTCAATTTGTAAATGCCATAATGGTGGGCCATCTCAAGTAATCAGAATTATTAAGATCGGAAAAGACCTCCATGCTTGATGGGTATCAAGGGATATTCTGGCTTGATAGCAGAATCCAGAAAAAAATTTTCTTCTTTTCAGGTTTCTACACGTTTCAAAAAAATTGTTTAAATGACAATTGTATCCTGTTGTCCAGCCCATGGCTCTAGGAGGAATTTTGCAGTTGCTGTCTGCAGAGGTACTTTCTTCCTTGGATGAGATCCTAATGAACACATTCTTGTATTTTTAAACTTACACTTGCTCATGATGTTTTAAAACTGTATCCTTTCGATTTTCTGTCTTCACGTTGTTTTCCTACTGTCTTTGAGCCATTTTGGTTCTTGTCTCTCACAGATTTTACACACTTACTTGTTTTTGTAGTTCTCATAATTACAACAATTTTCATACAAATCTAACTGTTTGAGAGACTTTGCTCTTATTTTTGATCTGGAATCTTAGTCAGACTTTCAGTTCATGAATGTGATAGTTGACTTGAGTCCTTATCTGATGCAGTTAGGGTTCTTAACTGCTTCATTGGAAAGGCTGTTCCCTGACATTTTTTAAGAAAGTCTAACCCGATGGGTAGTTCACAAATAGTTTCCAGATGTCTTCTTTCAAACAGTTTCAGGTGATTTAAGCTGCATTCTTTGTATCCTGCCTTTGCTATTTATAGTCTCAGTTGTGCATTGGAATGGTAACTATATATACATTAAATGCGAAATGGTGCATTCAGTCTTGCTAAACCAAACAGATGAGTGGAGTGTTCTGTGGAAGCTGTTAGTCACTCTTCTTGTCTCAGCCTCCTATCTGAGTTCATGTGAAGTGCCTCAGAGCAGAATAAAAGATAAAATAGGAGGTCCAGTAAAAGAGGCTGTAAACCTTCCTCCCTGCTAGAGCTCTCTGTTGTGGCATGTGTCTTGTTCACACCATGGAGGAGCAGTTATGCAGTTTCCTGGCTCTGGCAATCCTTGGGAACACATCCACATCCAAATGTACGTGGGAGACCAATTACTTTCCTTAAGCCACTGCGAGATGCTTGGTGACAATTGGAAATGTTTTGGCAGTACTGGAGAAAGACTTGGATTTGGATAAAGACAAAGATGCTGGCAGCGGTTTGGGCTCGTGGAGACAATGACAGGATTGTCTCTAATTGAAAAAGAATCAGGATTCCTAATTGCTGACATCCCTCACACCCCTTCCCTGCAAAGAATTGACAGCTGTGAAGAAAGGATGTCCTTCCTTATTCCCGCCAAGGGGGAATGTGAATCTGACCAGGCAGATATTCACTGGAGTGCTGTAATAGGATTCCAAATAATAAGATCCCAAATAATAATAATAAGATCCCATAAGATCCCAAAGTTGGTTGCAGTCCATAAGAATATCAATATGATTCTTCAAGAGGAGAATTCCTATTTATTCAGAGAAATCTGGGGAACTGCTCACCAAGCATAATAGTTGCAGAAATAGTTTGTCAAGGTTTCAAAGTTTGGATCCAACATACAGGCTACATTCAGAAAGTAGTTTGCCTTGCTTAATGAACGAGGAAAACATTCTTAATTTGGTGGCTACATACTTTTCTATTTTCTTTAGGGGAGGGAAGCCTTGACAGATAAAATAAGGGATTATCTGTAAGTTTCCTGTCACTGATTCCTCCCTTATTAGAAAGACTCAGTTACCGAAGGACAAAGGTTGAATTCCAGTGCCAGGTATTTTATGACAAAGAATAAATAGTAGAAGAAAACATTTCTTCAGTATTCTACCTGAATTTGACCTATAATGCATAATATAAGAACAAGAAGAACATCTAGACTCAGAGAGAATTTGGGAGGATTGGACCCCTTCTTTCTTTATAAAAGATTCATATATTAAATTTACAATTGGAAGAAGATATAACCATAATAGGTAGCAGACAAGTTAGGGTAGCTAGTTTTGAAATCCTCCCCAATACAATAAACTCAGATTATTTTCATTTTCCAGTTCTTGGAAGAACAGCATCCCTATTGTTTTGATGAGTTTTGAAATAGTGCAGTTAGAGAATAGCTGTGTTTTTAGGCAAGATCAGCTGATGGGACAATTTGCAAAGTGTGGGAGTGGAAGGAAATCAGAAGAATCATAAAATTACTGCTGCAACCTGCAACCTGTAGTGTGAAACATGGCATAGCAACATGGAGGATCTGTTGTCTGGTTTGTAAATCTGGTTTATAGACACAAATGTTTTCTTAGTGGGAAAAGAGTCTTGTGTGGGGTCAGTTCTGTGATGCCTTCACTGACTCCATCATCATTATCCCAGAGACCACTTTGTGATCAGAGAGATGTTGCTTCTGGACTAAACACTGGAAATTTAGGTTTAGGTGGCAGACTGACTATACCTTTTTTTTTCTCCCCTATTGTTTGATAAGAGAAACAAAAAGGCATTTTTAAAAACTTTTATAGATAAAGTATTTTTCTTTGTGCTTTTTAAAATCTAATTTAATGCTACCTTGTATAAATTACCAAAAGTTAGAGGCAAATGCTATGTCAGCCTTTGTTTGTACAGTGAGTTGGTAAAAGACTAAATTTCCATGAATTCAGAGAAAATCTCTGACTTGGGATGTGGGGTAATCTAAATTACTCCACAGCATGTGACTTATTTGTTATGTGATTTTAAAGATCAGCTTATGATTTCCAGTTTTTCAGCTCTTTTTGGAGAAGAAAAACTAAGACTATAGAATTACTACTTTATGTTCAGATTATTTTGCAGCATTTTCAGCAAAGAAACTAAGTAACTTACTATTCAATGTCAGATACAGATATTCTCTATGAAATCAGAACATATACTATTTTTTAAATTCAGTTCTAATGGTTAATACAATCAACAAATAAAAAAATATAGAACTATTAAATGATGATAGATTATTGTTTTCTAGATTTATCTTAAACAGTTAACTAGCACAAGCTGACAACATCATAGTCCTCATAAATAACTTTATGCCTCAATAACTTTATGACTCTGACATCTCTGATTTTAGCAATAAATAAAACCATAATAAAGATATACAATTGAATAGACAGCATTTCATTGTTAAATCAATGATTTCACTGATGTTTATTAATGACTCACTGCAACATTCTTTGTTCAGTGATATAGGTAATTATACTTTTTAGTAAAGATTATCTGACCTTACAGATATTAAGAATCAAATACAGCTGATCAAATGTCCTGTAAATTCACACTTTAATAAGGATGGCATTTTTGGGGAGGTGGAGTGTAGGAAGTGAACCCATTTAGCAGCAGTCCAGATCACTAAAACTTCTGAATTCTAGTCTATATTTTATTTAATTTCTGCCCTGTTATATTTATGAGCATATGAAATCCTTGTTGTTGTTGTTGTTGCTATTTCATTACATAGACTTCCTTAGGACAATTACACCCTTTTCATTCTTTTTTTCTTGTTGGCATTTATTTTTTTCTTTGACTTATTTCAAAGATTTTGGTTTAGTAATGACAAAATTCCAAGTTAACCATTATTCCAGGGTCTAGGGAGCAATGACACATTGTTGACACTGTGCTTGTTCTCAGAGAAATAAGCAGCAACGAGTCAATAATTAGCTAGGTAGGATCTCACTAATGTGATAGATGAGGCACCACATTTCTGGCAGATACCTTCTACAAGCTGATCTATTATACTCTTTTTTTCCCCCCAGGCTGGAATTATGATATAAATAAACCTGCAATTAGGTGAAAGAAAATTCAATTGATACTTAGGAGTTAACAAGGTTTGACTGTATAATTTAGCAAAATTTGCAAATTTCTACCTAATTAAAATTAAATGGGCTGATGCAGGAAGTCTGAGAAAACAATGTGCTTCATAGCTTATGTTCTCAACTCAAACCTAGACAAAACTTATCAAGTCAGATATAAATTCTCCTTTGTGTTCCAGCTGTGACTAAAAAGCCAGATTAGAAATATGGAATTTAGGCCATGTGATGCAGAAATAAGGCAAAATTGAAATTCATGAAAACTGAAACCAACTGTTCTATTTCTGTTTACTGAGCATAGAGTGACAGATGACATTGATTGTAGAGGCCTCATCCATCAGATTTAATGACCTCTTATTAAAGCTGCTTAAGCATTCAACAATAAGACATATAGTCATCATATTACAGCACTTTCCTCAGGAAACAAATCTCACCTGTAAGTAAGAGGGAATAAAAGCTAGGAAATTAGAACTCTAGGAAAAATATTGGTTTTAAAATGGTATAAGTGAAGGCAAAAGAGGTATTGGTACCTGTGATTATACCTCTGCAAGGTTATCCCATCCATTATAGCTGTAGGTGTTGTGTGAAATACTTGGTATTTTTTCCAAATAACATAAGTGCAATTCTATTTGCAGCATGAAGCTGGCTACAGAAATTGGTGGCTGTGGGGGAAAGGGCAGCTTAATCAGCCAGTGATTGTGTCACAATCAAACCTGATACAGCAGAGTCACCTTACTGGCAACAGACTTTTGACACGTTGGTACTGAAAAATGTCTTGATTATACGGAGTAAGAGATGACATTAACATCTGTACTAGTTTCAGGAGTATCATAGGCATCGGTGGGAATATGAAATTTGTACTCATATTATAAATGCCTCTGCTGTGCTTTGTTTTCTTCCCCTGTTCAGATTCATGCCTTCATTTCTTGCTGCTACTTCTAACAGTGGTTTCAGTGAGATCTGAATAATTAGTCACTTTCTGTGATCTTAATCTTATTTTATTTAGAATTTTTATTTATGGATGATACTCTCTGTTTTCCTTTTTTATTTGTTGCTTATTTGTTTGATTTTTGTTTTTGTTTTTGGTTTTTTTTTGCATGTGTGAGTTTTTTTGTTTTTGTTTTGTTGGGTTTTTCCCTCTTTTTTGGCTTCCAAAGGAAACTAAAGAATAGAATAATAAACATTTAAAATATTATGACAATAGGAGAAGTGTGTTCTGTGGTTTAAGCCTATTTAGTTAGCTGCAGCTGTGGGAATGAACTTTTTCCATTGCTTTCTCTTCTCTATCAAGTTTCTTCTTGATTATTGCATTTAATTTAATTTCATGAATTTTAATTTTCTTCTGTCATTCTTACTCTTTCTCATATTTTCTTTTACATTTGTTCAGTTTTTAGGAGCACAAGCTTGAATATGTCAGAAAAGCATTCAGCACTTCCCTCTAATGTTACGGATTTCCTCAGGAAAGGAGGGCATGATGTGCATTTAGACCTTCTTGAATTACCCTCACTGAGGCCTAACTGAGGCCTGGTTAAGGCCTAGCTGAGGCCTAGTTGGGGCCCAAGGCCTATGACACAGCAAAAAAATTTTCAGTTAATTGTGGGGTAGTTAGAATTAGGTATTAAGGTATTTGGGAAAGATAATAGGGTGTTGAAGGTCATTGAATAGAATTGTTAGTATGCAGGTGTTAGCCACCTTAAGGGTGAACCAAACAATGTGTGTTTACATTCTTTCCTCTGCTGTGTGCCAATGAAAATGTGTCGGCATTTGTAAACCATCTGAAAAAGTATATAACCTGCCATTTTAGATGAAATAGAGGGACTTCGTAGCATTAACCATATTGGTCATATCTACGTCTGTCTCAGTCCAACCCTCTCTTATTATTGGTATCCCTGGCTTTTCTCTAACATTCTTGAAATACCTCTTTTTTCAGAATTATCTGTTTTGTAGAAATTTCATTTTTATCCATGGATTATATCCTAGACAATTTTTTCCCTTATATAGTTTTTAAAAAATTTTTGGGTGATTTATCTCTAAAACATTAATTAAGCAATGCTTCTTTCATTAGGCCTCTTTTTGTGTCCAGAATAATGAAGAAATAATCGAAGAGGTTAGATGTTACGGAAGGTCTCTATTTGATTTTTAAAAGTAATGTTCTTTCTACAGGAGAGCACAAGTTTTCCTGCTAAGACACGATTTTCAGGCTGTGTTGAGCACCTGCAGCTCCCATTAACTTTGGAGGAATGTGTGCATCCTAAGCATCTCTGAAGAATTAGCCCAGTGCCCTTCCATTGCACTTCTCCAGCTGCCAAACACAACAGGAATCTGGTGGAAGTAAAGGGATTTATCTTGAAACAGGTGCACATGTGGATTCAGGAGGGAGGAAAAAGGGAATGCCTGTTAGCAAAATATGCTTTCCCACTTGATATTTCACCTAAGGTTATGTAAACTGTTCATTTCATGTGATAAACTTGCTGGTTAGGGCTTATTTGGAAAAATTACAGTAGATGATGCTAGAGACAGAATGAAAAAAGTGCAAGGGAGGGAGTTAAAACTACATAACACTAATTAAACACAACCCATATAATTTGGTTATATAATAGAAAAAAAACTGTAGCGTAAAGACATTTTATTTTCAGTCAACATTTTATTAGGGATTGGTCAGTGCGTCTCAGTCTTTGTAAGAAATGATCCTAAATATGAGATAGACCAGTCCTTAAGGTGGAAAAATTTGCCAAAGAAAACTTATTTTATCAGGAAAAGTCAGCAGTTGTTGCCTTGGCATTCAGGAATAGAATTGCAGACTCTACACTGAGTGTCAAACAGCAAGAAAAACAAATAAAGATCTACACAGCTCTCCCCACTGCCCAAGCAGGCATGGCAGGCAGAAAGGTGGGGTGTCTTGAGAGAGAAGTGGCTAAAGCCATAATCTAATAACTATTATTTTAATAGTTATTAGATTGACATGTAGGGAATAAAGAATTCAGAACGCCTTCATTAGAACTATCCTATTAAAATCCATTTTCTTACTAGTAGAACTGCATAGAGAAGAGTCTTTTCTTCTGGAGTGTTTATGAGATTTGCTGTCTTTGAAAGCCAAGAGACTGATAAAAGGCATCAGTGTAAGGTGTATTGCACATCTTCAGCTAATACAGTCATGAGACCCACATATTTCCTAATAAAGATATCAGAAATGTGATGGCCTCAGAAACATGAATCTGTGTATGACAGAGCAATTAAAGAAAGGGAAACTGGTATGATGACTTGCCAGACCTTGCTTGAACCTGTCTTGGCCTGTTTTGAGTGGTTTACTTCCTTGTTAAGCCATAACATCTTTCCAAAGAGCAGCTGTCTATTCCCTGATTTCCCTAACTTGTGCTTATCTTCCAATGATATTATATGATGTAACACCATTTTTTATACCCCTATTTTTAACAATTGTAATGGTGTTTGATTTCTATTAAGTAGAGAATTTGAAATGGGAGAATGTTAGCTATTTAATGAGTTTGGTGAATGGTAATAAAGTTGGTATAACTGGATTATTAATTCTAACATTTTTGCATTTTATTTAGATTTTGGAAAAGCTAACAATAGATTCTCTCCTTAACATGTTTAGAAAAGAACACATAAAAACTGATAACTTCAATTACCAGTGATGGTAATTTAAATCTACAATATAAATCTCAGGAAACTGATCTCTATTTTTAACCAAAGCAATGGTGAGCCAACTTGATTTTCAGTGAATGTGAATTATGCTCATGCTCCGTAGTACAATTTGCTTTTGCAGATACTGGCCAATGCTCGAAGGACAAACAAACAATTCTGAAGCTCAGCTGATGTCTGATAACTTGGTGAACCAGACTAGCTAGAGGATTAGGTATCAAAGTAATCAAATTCTAAACCAAATCATAACAAAAGAAAGGTAAGAAAAGGTATCCAATGTACCCAAGTCTGTTCTATTAAGCATTTACAGTTAATCCAATGGAATGTTGGTATGACTTCTAATGTAATTTAATTTTTATACAATAAAACTCTAATTTAAGAATTATTCAAGGGTCTCTACAGAAGGTTTTGATTAAAATAATGTAATTATCAGTATAGAAAGCTACATTCGCATAAGCAAATCTCAGAGCAGCTCTGTCATACTTCAGATGCAAAGTATTGAGCTGAAAAATTTTAATTCTGAATTAAATTGCACAGAAGTTGACACTTAGATAATAGAAGACATTAATTATGAGTGATAAAATTATTTTTGTGCACTTATGTTTATAAATTATCTTAATCACTCCTACAAATATTAAGACAGAACTGTAGAATTGGCTTTCCTGAATGGGAGAAAGAATTGTAAAAAATAAAAACTTTTCCCTCTAAAATGAGTTTGTATTTTGAACCAATATTTTTTATAGCAAGCTTGCTCATCTGTCTTGTGCAGGACTGGGAGTTAGAGTTTGATGACCCCTGTGGGTCCCTTCCAGCTCAGGATATTCTATGATTCTATGACTCTAAAGTGACTAAGCCTGACAGCCCTGACCAGGGATTAGTCATATCACACAACACACTTGCTACGACTCAGACAAAAGTCATTAAAAGTCAAGGACAGAGAAACGCCCAGAATCACCTTAAACAGTGCTCCTCATTTCCATAGAAGTCAGTTTCTACGTGGAAGTGCGAGAATCAAGTGGCTTAATTGCTCATTTTTCTATGATCCTCTGGGACAGAGAATGTTAGTTTATTTAATTCATAAATACTCCAGAGTAATTTACCCCATATTTACTTTCCACTAGTGCATCAATCATACTCGCTTGACAGGGCTCTGGAAAGCATAATCTTTGGACTGACCATAAAAAATGAATTATGCCAACCTTTTCAGAAGGTGATGTGAAAAAAAGAAATCCCTACACAACTAAATGCAAGGACCCTGTTACACATATTTCCATGTGCATATTTCCCTAAAGATGCAGAACCTAGTAATTCCCTGTTGTTCCCCTCCCCTTCAGCCCTTTCATCCCCCAGAAATAAGGAGATGGAGTAAAACAGAATCTTAGACTCCAGACCAATGTTCAAATGTCCAGCATTATATAGAAAAAATAAATTATATAGCAAGGATAAATAAAAAGATAAATAATTTCTGTAGCCAAAATCAATCAGGATAACCTAGTCTAAAACAAAATCAGAAACTTTTCCTCTAGAAGAGATGGTAAGAATGGAAGGGATGAAAAAAAGTGACAAAATAAATCTGGATGTTTTTCTACGGTTCTGAATTTTTCTGATATTTAATTTAAAAAAATCCTTTTCTCAATCAAATCTTTGTGTTTGGCCTTCACAGTCAATTTTATTGTGTTATTTCTTTTGGTGCATTAAGTCTAAGTACATACAACTTTCAAACACCTTCTAAAGGATCAAATGTTTGTAATGTTTCCCATATATTTAGGAAGATTTCTTTGCCAAAATTTAGATGTCTTCAATTGAAGATTTAATACTGTTTCGTCTCCAGAGAAGTTGATGAAACTTGTAATAGGTAATAATCATCTTCTGTTCTCATGGTAGCACTGAAGAGTTTTGAAATCTCCTGGAATATGTTGTTCTTACTTTCAAACTTTTTCCTCTGATAAGGACTAAGGAATCCTTTGGACCTATGGAATAATCATATATTTCTTCCAGGCTAAATAGATTGAAATCTATACTCTGCAGAGAAGCTTATTGCCAGAAAAATGGACAAATTTAATGTTGGCAAGACCTAGGTTTTAATTTTTAATTTTAATATTTTCTAGATTCCTACAATCTGTGGATCTGCACCACATCAATTGTGCAATTAGCCAAGGCATTGGGCTGTAAACCAAAAGCATGTGTAGCATGCCCAGGTTCTCAGCAATGACAGAGGTCACCAGCAGTGAGCAAGGCGTGTCCCCTGCCAGAAAAGCCATGGTGCTGCACCTGCACAGAGCAGCCTTTGAAGCTAGGGTTAATCAAGAGGTTAGCCTGGTGATGCACTAAGTAGCTGAAGATGATATTGCAGCAAAAACATTCACATGTGCAACTTATTTGGTCTAAGCCCCAACAAAGAAAACCTTTAATAAGAAAGCAGAGAGCGTGTCATTACGTGTGCAGTTGGAACCCTTTTAATTACGCCACAGTAAAATACTTCCTCTCAGCTGTAAGCTGTGTGCAGTAGACTCATAGCCAACAGATTTGTTGCCTAGTGAATTAAAACCAGATTAGGAAATGCTACCATCGCTCATTCTTCGTGTTCTGGTAGGACATAATAAGGGTTAATTTGATCTGCTTGTTCATCAAGCGCTACTGGAATCTGTATGCATGTGTGTGTTTGAGAGAGAAGGAGGCAAAGCAAATAATCAGGACAAATTTCATGCAGAGCCCCTATTTGGCAGCGTGTGTCTATTGCCTGAACATATAGGAGTTTAGGAGGCTTTCCATTTGAGACTGGAACACTGATGTCAGATCTCAACAGATTTCCAGGTATTTACAGATGTCCAGAAGTGTTTCTAGAATTTGTTAAGCAGGATAAGACTACTCAGACTTTGGGAATGTGGCCCTCTGAGTTTATCTGTGAGTTTTAGAGCTTAAATACTTTAGGAATCTCATGCAGCTTTATGAGCTGAGATGCAGGTGGCTGCCTTTCAGAGATCAGCTTAGCCTGTCCCACTTCTCTGTCCTACCCTGTCCATACACTTCATCTTCCATCTTTCTCAGAGCTGGCAATCCTCATTCAGTGCTTTTTCTCAATTCAACAGGGGCCCATCACTCTTTCCAGTTCTATCTCACTGTTTTAAAGTCACCTTCTTCATTCTGTAACGCCTTAAAATACAAGATGGTGAGTTCACAAAGAATATGTAGTTAAGATTAGAAGCTGAAGGAAGCGATATGTCATTCTTATAAGAAGAGTCACACTTCCTCCAGGCTGACTTCTTCACTAAAGTTATTCAAATTTCCTAAACAGTATGGTAATTATTTTCAAATGTTTGTCTGCAGAATTTCAGGTTCCATGGAATTTTTCTGCAAGGGAGCAAATAAAGAAAAACCATTTTTGATGATTGTTTAACCATACTTGTCAGTAACATTGGAAAGAACTCTCAGAGTCTTAAATTTACTATCCATGCCTTTACTAGAAAATATTTATGGTGCCTACAGATTAGCAGAAAATCATGAAAATCATTACAATAAGGTATGTATTTTTCAGAAGTTATTATGATCAGTGAGTCTGGCATATCCCATTTTAACTTCTTAAACTATAAACCTACTGGCTTAAGGTCCAGGCTCTGTGTAAAAAGGTTCCACAACAAATGAACAGAACATGTGGTTCCCAAAAGCAATGGTTTACTGTACATGCACCATACAGCTGAAGTGTGAGTTTGCAGAGCAATATGTGTGCACTGCATGTCAGATGCAGTAAAAATAGACTCTGCATTGTTCAGCAGAGCCCTCTTTGTTTTCTTAAATCTTAGGTATAAACACACTTAATAGTATAAGCTGTTTGCACAACATTCCAAACAGGATCTCAGCTGGTTTTGCTGACTTTTAAAATAAAATATGATAAGAAAATGAGAGAAGATTCAATATCCTTACTAGGGCGTGGCTGTGCAGACAGACTTTCATTTAAAGTTGCAAAAGATTTCATCTATACCAACACTTGTAGAATGGTCAGAGTACACACAGACCTGGAGCAGCTGCTATGGACCTCTTCATTACTCAGATGCCAAGTGGCAGAAAGGGTCAGCACTGATAGATGTCTGACCAATATTAGGTCCTACAACTTTTCTGGTTACCACTGCAGGAAGCAGAAGATAGAGGATTTGAGAATGAAAGATACATGAAGGTCTCTCTGCTTAGGACCTCTCTGCTGGCACAGAATGGTTTCCAGCACAAACTTGCTGAGTTTCTTACATGTTAAGAGCCACATCTATTTGTAAACAGGGCATTCTCAGAAGTGAAATCATGGTTGCCCTAGAATGCCCCGGGTTATTCCTAGGATAACCCCACACTGTGTGAATTTTTTGAGATTTTGTTCTCTAAATAGTTTGTTGGCTCTAACCACTGTAGTAGAAAACATTTCACCACATATTATGTCACAAAAATGTATTGAAGTTTGAGAGCCAACATTTCAGGGTTGGGTTTCAGATAACAATCTTTCAAATATCAACTTTTTGCAACTTTATTTATTTTATTTTATTTTATTTTCAGCAATATTTTTCATGTAATCTTATGTTTCTTTGGATGATACTGAGAAGACAAAAGCAGTAGTTGATGGAAAGGACAACATATGTTGTTTTTTATAAATTTTTCCACCTAATTTTTCAGATATGAGGAAAAAAAAATCTCATCTCCAATATTAATGCTGGAAAGACTATTTCTTTTACTAAAAATGAGAATGCATATTTCATCAGATGTGTGCTGTCAGCCAGCCTTTTTTTTTTCCCAATTGTGCTATTATCCACTGTCCCTTTCTGAAGGTTTTAGTCCTATTTGGAATTTCTTTTAAACCAATCAGGACGCTGGAAATATTTCACTGAACAATACCTTAGTTTTTTTCAATGTTTAAAAACAAACAAGCAAACAAGCTTCTAATTTTCTAGTAGCCTTGGCAGCTGTGGAGAAACCTGTACTGCCTCCCTAGCTCTTTGCTGTGCTTAAGAGCAAGTAGTAAATCCTATGGGGAAACTGGGAAGGAAGGGAAGAAGGGAAAGAAGGAGAAAGACAAGCAGGGAGACTCTACCACCGCGGCGTTGGTGGTATAGTGGTGAGCATAGCTGCCTTCCAAGCAGTTGACCCGGGTTCGATTCCCGGCCAACGCAGCTTTGTTTTGAAACCGTTCCCAGCGGTTGTAGGAGGTGCTGCCATCCATCCGCAGGGATTTCGGGCGCCGGGAAGAGCGAAGCCCCGGGGAGGACAGGACGGGCGGAGCCCCGCAGCAGGAGAGGCGCAGCACCGAGGGACAGGGTCCAGCCGGGTTGGCAGGGCAGGACACAGGGGTCCGGCTGGGGATCCCACCTTGCATAAGAAGTCAGCAAAGATGCCCCGGCCAAGAATGACAGTAGGGGTGGACGTGGCTTCACTGCCCATGGAACTGTCCGTAGGTAAAGAGACTTTGCTTTGTTCTACTGAGAGAGTTTCTGCATCAGAGGAGGTGTCCAGGTGTGTCGTCAGTACTGGAGAGGTGTGGAGATGCTGGAGAACCGTGAAAAGGCTACTGGGATGGTTGGAAACTGGCATTTCTGCTATGAAGAAAGAAGAGAGGGCATAAAGAGAAAATCTTATTAATAGGGGAAAGTAGCTGAAGGCAGGGTGTAAATAGAGTTGAACCAAGCTCTGCACAGTGGTGCCTAGTGGTAGGACAAAAGAGAGGAGGCACAAACACATAGAAAGTACTCTCTGAACATCAGGAAACAACTTTTCATTATGAGGGTGACTAAGCACTAGTACAGGTTGCCCAGAGAGAATGTTGTGGAGTCTCCATCCTTGGAGATTTTCAAAAGCTGTCTGGACATGTTCCTGGACAACTAAATGTTCCTGCTTCAGCACCAGAGTCGAGCAGGTGGCATCCAGAGGTCCCTGTCCCTTACAACCTCAGCCATTCTGTCACTCTGTGCATCAAGCCAAGCAGCCCAGCCGAGGTGCGAACTGAGGGCAGAGGACCATACAAGAGGTTAGTGATTTCCCTAGGAGTGGCAACAGCTCCAGGAGGGTGGGCTGAGGCAAAGCAACCAAGGGAAGGTGTTTTAGTCCAGAGCCAGAGCAGTGCATACAAGCTGTGATTCACTACAGAGACAGTAGTTGGTGCCTTCAGATGACACAGCAGAGTCTGGAGTTAAGTACCTCCCAGGAAGCCTCACTGTCTGAGTGCCCAGTCAGGTCTCTGACAGGGCAAACCAGTTTTGGTGATGCAATTAATCATTGTCAATCCCATGGCTCAGAATCTTATTATTCTTGAAACCTGACTCTTGACAACTCTTTCAGAGAAAATGTTCTGTCCCAAAGCAATTTTGAAATAATTTATATTATATTTCCAAAAGCTGTTTATATGACAATTGCAGACAGGACACTATTCACATGGTAGGCTGCAGTGAATGGAAGAAAATGCAATTATAATGAATGTCCACTTCTTTAGTTTCAGCCTCTCTCTTTTTTTCCTTCATCAAGTAAGAGAAAATGCACTCGTAGGTTTATAGAAATCAAAAGAAGGAAAGGGCTAAAGGAGCTGAGCTAGCCCAATGAGAAGTTCTAGCCGTTTGCCCTTCACAGATAATTAAGAATGTATAAGACTAGAGTTTCAAGGATGAGTGGAGAACGGAAGATACATACTGTGAAAATATAGTTAATATAGACCAGATTGATTTACAAAAGTTTGATATTTGGAAGAGGATTAAATCCTCTGTCCTTCTAAAAGAGAAGAGGTTCTGGAAGCAGTGGGTGCATGCAATTCCAGCAGGGGACAAGTGACTGAAATTTAAACCAGAGGGGTTTTACCTGCCAAGAGTCTCATTGGAACTTTTTGTTACTAAACTACTAAACCTAAAGTAATGGGTCAAAATTATTATTTGCCCTACTTGAATCATATTAGACTTCTACAGGGGGAAAAAAATTACTTGTTTATATAAGCCTGTATCCAACTAGAGGGAAACCCCTCACTAAAAGCCTAGAAAATGCTCCTAAAAGAGCTGCTGAACCACCAGAGTAGCACCAGAGTTTGCCCTCCCCTTCAGGGCAAAGCCAGTGGCTGCATGGAGAAAGCAAGGCATCGCACTCTGTAGTACATGGGTTACTCAAGGTCCATTAACAGCCACTCCTATCAACTTGAGGCATTAGACTGAGCTCTCAGGTGACAAGTGGAAAAGGAGACAACAGCAATATGAAACTGCAGGAGGGATTTGGACTCAGTGTCCTACATGCCTACAAATGATAAGTTAATACTCTATATGTACTTGCTCTAGTAGCAGTTCTCATAGAAATGACTGTGCTTGCCAGTTGTGTTTCCTACAGTTTCTTCTATCTGTGGTTTTCTGTAGTAAATGGAAATAGAAAACTTGCATTTTCTCATGGCTTAAAGGCAGTAACTGCTGAAAACCTGTAAGCTATGAGATGCTTCTGGATTTTTTAATTTTAACTGCACAGGAAGGCAGTGATATGTTTTGTTGTTGAGCTCTATTTTGACACTTCAGTTGGAATTGTGGAAAGTCTTAAGATGTCCTTGTAGTGTGCACAGTGATAGCATTCTATGCTAGCAATAATCAATCAATTAGTAGGGTCTCACAGCTCATTAGCAATGAGCTGTAATGCAGCTTTGCAATCAGCTCCCAAGAAAGGTACAATGCCATTTTAGAAGCAGGATGAGCACCACATTCAGATACAACTTCATTCATAGAATTTTGTCTTAGAACCAAAGAATCACAGAATGGCCTGGGTTCGAAGGGACCTTGAAGATCATCTGGTTCCAACAACCTGTCATGGATGGAGTCAGATTGTTCCAAGTGCCATCCAACTTGGCCTTCAACACTTACAGGGATGCAACAACCATAACTGCTCTGGGCAACCTGTTTCAGTCCCTCACCACCCAAACAAGTAAAGAATTTTTTTCTAATATCTAATCTATTCTCAGTTTGAAACACACCCCCTTGTTATCTCACTTGTAAATATCCTGTCTGTCTTTCTAGTTATTTGTCTTTGATTTATTCCTTCTTTTGAAGGAATAAATCAAATAAAGAATTTACCTATTGCTATCATGGATGGCTTAAAAAAAGAAGGGAGAACTTTGCAGCAGCATCTGCTTTCTGTCCATTTACTCATTTCAGGAGTACAATATCTAAATATCAATAATAAAATCTCTACAAAATTTGCAGCACTCTTCTTAAAAAAAAATAAAATTCCTCAACCTTTCTATCCACAATAATCTGAGCTATGATATTTTAAATATCAAGCATATTAAAACTTTTTAAAAAAACAAACCCAAATTGTTTAAACAGTTAATATGCTAACTGATATAATTCTATTGCTTTCTGCAGCTTCCTGCTGTAGTTCTGTGTATTCACCTTTTGACATTTGCCTTACAATTAATTTATATAATTTTAGAGTATAAAGCAGATGCATTAATGTAGTGTTTGTTGCACACTTAGTGAAAGTAAGTGTAAAAATACTGAGGATCCTGCATTTGTACATTCTTGGTGGTCAAAGGAAAAAGGAAGGAAGGAAGGAAGCAAGCAAGGAAGGAAGGAAGGAAGACATATATACACCCACACACTTTTCTGAGTGCATGATTTGACCTACATAGCCATAGCATTGTTTCTGAAAAATGTATAATAACATGGTATATTTTTTTCCATTTCTTTCCTTCTTCTCCTTCTCAAAGTAGACTCAGGTAGTTTTTGTGCTCTAGCATATTTTTGGACTACCCAGAAGGAAAAATATACTTCCAAGAATCTTATGAAAATTCCATTAATACACATCTTGGCCTGAGACTTCTTTGAACATTAAAGTAAGCTACAAGTTAATTCACTTGCATCCAGCTGCATTTGGTGGTATGCTCATCATATTGAGGAGGCCCTTTTTTGTTTCCATCTTTCACTGCTTATGTCAAACAGTTTACAGAGAGGCAATATAAATTCAGACAGAGTGCTAGGAATGCCATCAATGAGTTTGGGAGTTTACATTGTGTTTGTGTGAGGTCACTGCACGTTGTCTTCAATGATCAATGGCCTAGTGAATGCTTTTAAAGCCAGGGGCTACCCTCAGTGTCTTTAGTTACTCCATGTTAGGTTATGTTTTATTAGAAGGGCTCAGGCAATTCTTCTCTTGCATTTTTTATAATGGATTTGTGACTGTTCAGTGGGTTTTTTTGTGGCATTTCCCTGTACTCATAACAAGAAGTCAGGTGACCAGTAAGATAAATGATATTTAACCTAGTGGTGACAGATGTAGCAGAGGTGAAAAGGTTATATCTATTAATAAACAAAGTTTGAAAGCCTTTTAGCACCATCTTTCACATCACGTTTATCTGACCTTTTGCACAAGATGGCTTTCACAGGCTTATTACAACAAGAGGGGAAAAAACCCAACTATATATTTTTTTAATTAAAAAAATAAATTAATCATTAAGAATTTTAAGTTGTCTTCCTGAATGAATGAATGAAGTGCTGGTAGTACTGCAGATAGGATTTCACTTGGATGAAAAAATATGGTAGGTTTATTTTGGTCCCAGTGGGTGCTGACATTTTAACCCACTTATCTCTGATTTATTCAATCCTTGACAGTCCCAAAAAAGTGATGTGTTTTGCCTGAAGGCTCTGTAGGTGAGGCAAGTTGACATATGCTTTTTCTTTCTGTTAAGGGGGGTAATCTCCTCTGCAGTCCAGTTGGTGAAGCAGGGGGAAATGGAAAAAGAAAATGTGCATGATAAGAAAGATTTTTTTTTCCCAAAAAATTCCTTGTATTTATTGTATAAAATAACCCATAGAATTTACTTCATATAAATGCAGACTTTAAAGGTCTATGTCCGTGTGATCATTAGTAACCCACAGATTGCTAAAAATAAAATTTGTAGCATGGTAAAGCTAAAAATAATCTGGGATATCTTTGAATAATTGTTTATTTTAACTTGTATTCTAATAAAAATACTCAGAGCATACATGGATAGACTCTATATGGCTTAAGATCAGGTGGAAATATATTTTATTATTCCATACTTAGACAAATTCCAATACACCTCATAGACCTCTAAGATCATCAAGTCCAAGCTTTGTTTGAATACCACCAGGTCAACAAAACCCTATCAAGAAGTGCCACGTCTACTTGGCTTTTGACAAGTTTGGCTAGTTTTGACTTCCATAGATAGTGACCCCCCCCCACTTCCCTGGGAAGCCTGTTCTAATACTTAGCCACCATTTAGTAAATTTTTTCTTGATATCCAACCTGAACCTCCCCTGATGCAACTTGAGGCCATCTTCTCTTGTCCTATCACTACCTGCCTGCCTCCCCTTTCTGCAACCTCCTTTTGAGAAGTTGTAGAGGATGACAATGTCTCTCATCAGTTTCTTTTCCTCCAGGCTGAACAACTGCCTTGGCAATGCCCCATAGGATTTATGTTTGACCAACGTCATTGCCCTTCTCCAGGCACCTCAGGAGAGCCCAAAACTGGACACAAGACAGGGTGTGGCCTCACCAGTGCTAACTAGAGTGGGACCACCACTGCCCTGGTCCTGCTGACCAGGTCCTGCTGGTACAAACCAGGATGCCACTGATCTTTTTGGCCACCTGGGCATACTCTGGCTCATGTTTAGCTGGCTGTCAACCAGCACACCCAGGAACTTCTCTGCTGGGCAGTTTTCCAGCCACTCTTCCCCCTGCCTGGGCTTGTTGTTACCCAAGTGAAGGACCCATCACTTCAACTTGTTTAACCTT
The DNA here is from genome assembly GCA_013397095.1 of Sterrhoptilus dennistouni. Taxonomy (NCBI): domain Eukaryota; kingdom Metazoa; phylum Chordata; class Aves; order Passeriformes; family Zosteropidae; genus Sterrhoptilus; species Sterrhoptilus dennistouni. The sequence goes on from VWZU01009890.1 coordinate 469,908, forward strand.
GTACAATTGCCTTGGCCCACTGTTCAGCCTCTCCAGGCTGGGCTGTATCTCAGGATCTGAAGTTTAGTTTTGTGCTGTAGCACAGACAGATCTTGGTTTTAAACTAAGTGTGATTAATATCAGGGAATTACCAGTAAAAATCTGATCCGGCATTTCTGAGTTGGCCATGAATCTGAAGGTTGAGGAATCCAAGTGAAAGAAAAATGAGTGGGGTATAGTCATAATGTCTTCAGGGATTAATTTCAGGGATTAATTCTGGGAGGAAGGACAGGGTCCCACCACCTTAAGTAAGACTGCACAGAGGAGTTTGCTTTTTTATATCTTGAGGAGAAGAAACTTGTGTTCCCAGCTAGCACTTGCAATGCTTTAGGATGCACTTGAAGCTAAAACTGAGGAAACTCACCTATACCTGACTGGAGAAATGTACTCCCAGGGAGCACAGAATTTCCTTCCAGGGGGTGAAGGATCAGCTGCCTCAGTAACTGATCTGAACTCCAGCCTATGGATTTCTGGCAAGATGTGTCTTCTTGCCTAACGTCAAGGTGTTCCAAAGGAGAAATGCAGAATCAGGAAGGTTATTTCTTCTACAACTGGCCATGCTAAGATTCCTTAAAATACCCTTGCCCTTTTAGCTATATAATAGTAATTTTTGACTGGAAATCAGTTCAAGGTTTTTTGAAAAATGAAATAAAACCAATCAGATTCCTGCTGTTTCCTTGTCCCATTTTAGTTTAGGGGTGAAAAACAAGTGAAAACCCTGACTTTTATTAATATATTCCCATTTTTCTTGTAGACATTTAAAATAAAGAAATGGTAATTGGAGAATAAGGCCATCTAGAAGAAAGAAACATTAATTAATGTTTTATTATAAATAAGTTACCTTAAGGATTGTCACTTTCACAGTCATGCAAAGATAAATAGTGGTTTAGAATGGCATAATGGGTCACCAACTGCCTGATAGAAACAATCAGTAGCACAAAGAAAGCAGAAATCCTGACTAAGTTTCCACTTCATACTTCTGTCTCTGCATTTATGTACTTCTTTTCCCTCCGAGGCTGTCAAACTACTTCAGAGCTATTAAACTTCATAATCCATTTTCCAACAGCACAAGTGCAAAATTGACTGTTGATGTACCCCATTAATTTAGATGCCTAAGGTCTGATCCAAGTCTCCTTCAAGTCAAACAACACACAGCCACTGACTATTGGAAATTGGCTGACACCAGTAGCTGCAAACAAAACCAAAACAGGAAATTCTGCTTTCTCTGTTCTGCGTGCTCAGTGAACCCTAATATAGATCCCCCATTTAAGAGACACTTTAACATATTATTCAATTAGCCATTATTTTTCATTCCATCTCAGAAAGCATTTGTTTTTCTCTCTTGATAAATAGAAATGTCTAGATGGTTTTCCAGAGAACTAAATACCTCTTCCATTATTTTATCTGCAATTTCTATATGATGCTTCACAACAGTTGAAGTATAATAACTAGCCTAGTGCTCTTTCCAGACTTGTACTCAGTCTTCAAACAGCTAAGAAAATGAAATGTGAATTCAGGATTTATGTGACCTGGATGGCCTATGATAATTTTTTTAGATTAAAACAACCCAACCAAAACTCACAGTGTGCTTAATTGTTTCATATTCCCAGGCACACCACTGCTTTGTGGCACATATTTCTCTGACAGTTCAGACTGTCCCAAAACAAACATCACATTAATCCTTAGATTGTTTGCTTGTTCTCTTATCTGTCCATTGGAACTGAGACCTTTCTGTGCTCACACTAGAAGACTGGAAGCTTAAATAATGCTGTTGTCAAACCATTCTCATTTCTCTTTAAGAATTCTTGATAATTCTGGAAAGCCTTGAGAACAGTGACCCTCAGTAGCAGACATTGAGTGGGGAGCATTGGGAAGCTGCCGTGAAGAGCAGCATGTTCTGTCATCAGCAGTTTCTTACTTCCAGAATCTGAATTTTGCATGTACAACACCATATTTAAAAGAAGTTTATGTCATTTCTTTATATTAATAAATGATTTCATAGTATTACAGTTTCACTTTAGAACAAACTTGATGGCTAAAACTTGTACTCTTCAGGTATTAATGAGCACTGAGGTCTCTTCTCTTGGAAATTCATCAATAGGAAATGAAAAAGCAGCTTTCTTTAAAAAATTATGTTTATTAATAAGGAAAAAAACCCCCAACATGTTGGATAAGGTGCTCCTACAGCTCCTATTACCATAAAGTTAGAGCAATTTAAAGTCTTTAGTGTTCTCTGCAAAGTAGTGAAGAACTGTCCTTCCCAATTCTGCAGATGGGTGAAAAAAGGCAATGTAGCTACATTTTGTGTCTGAGACATAAAAAAGCCAATTGACAGCCTCAGGAAAATCTGTGGCAGAACAGCTACTTGAATCCAGGTTTTCTAATGGTCTGACCAGTGGGCTGTTCTTCCCATCCTGCAGATGGAAAAGTTATTTTAAAACTGCAAATAAACCTTTTGGTGCCTCAGAATAGTTTCCTCTCGGCAACTTCTACCAGCAGCTTGTATTCTGGTGCCTCTCTCCATTATCTTAATTTCTCCCTGTGGCTTTGTAGACAACTCCCTCCACTTCTTTCATTTCTACCCATTCTACTTGGATGGGTAGAAATGGAATCTGGCCTCATTCTCCCCAGCCTGCTTTTCAGTGCTGGGAAGAGGAAAGGACAGATCATTAGTGCTCAATGGTTTTCTCAGCAGGTAATCCTAGCCAGATAAATTAGTCCATATTTAAAGCCCTAGGTCAGAGGGTTTTACTTTGTGGACAGTGGGAGGGTCTGAGTTTCTGTGCAGTGAAGACAAGCCCTTAGAGAATGCCTCAGCACAGGCAGTGCTTTTGCTGGCAATTAGAGCCAATTTGGTATAAAATTATAGGTCTCGTGTCTTTGAACGAGTATGCTGAAACAGTTATCTCTCCAGCAATTTTGTGGTACAGACATACAATCACAACAAAGCCCTGTGAATCCATGAGAGATTTTCATGGGGAATCAGGGTTAGAAACATCCAGCCCCTGGCACTCCAATTAGGTATAGTTTGTTTTGCTGACTGCAGTTTTTATAGCCTCCAGTTATCCTTCATATATAGTAGAACTTGTAGACCATTAAGGTCACAGTGTTTCTGTGATCTGTGACCCTGTCTAGATACTGGTGGTTTTGTACCAGAGAGGATTGTCCTGCCTGCCTGGGCCTGGTCATTTGGGTGTCACCACAGTGTCCCCACTGTTCTGCAGGAGGGGGACTGAGGTGACATGTTGAAAAGGGGAGATCTTCCTTCTCTGTCCTCCTTTCCATCTTGTGTGGTGTGAGGCCTTGATCTCATTTCTGTCCTTCTGAAGCCCTTACTCATGACATATAATATTACAAATCACCTGGGAGATGCCGTGGCATAGCTTGATCAAAGAAGGGTTAAAAGAAGTTAGTAGCATGGCATTAGGCAAGCCTGAAAAATCTGTCCAAAATATCTGGATAAACACCTAGGTCAATTAAACCTCACTAAGCTCTGTCCTGCCAAAGCTGACTAGCTGCAGTTTTTTGGCTGGTTAATTTAAAATCATATCACGTATGGATACACTATACTGCTTTTACAGGAGGGTAACCTTAGCCATAGTTTAACTCAAGTGTTTTGTATTGTGAATCTCTCCAGATAACTCAGTCTGACCACCAGTATGGAACAACTTTTCATTCAGAGACTTTTGTTTTACATTCTGTATTAAGTTTACTTAATATAGATTACAAGATACTCCAGAGAGAATCAGCTGCCATCACTGTTTAGTTTTTTCTCTGCAGAAATCAAATTAAATAATGTATCTAAATCCTTAAAGCAAAGTGGCAGTGTCTGTTCTGGCTCCATTTTCACTTGCACAGCACTTTTTTTTAGGAGAAGAAACCTCTTCATGCTTTCTCAGGAATTCACTAAAGATTAGTTTAGATTCACTAACAAGGGAGCCTGGTGGAAACTCCATAATGTTCCAATTTTCCAGTTCTTCACCACAGATGTATTTTCTACCTATGGCAATTACATGCATCAGGATGGATCATAAAATGGTATTCACTAAATTTAATTTACAGTCTCTTGTATGGTTCCAAGTTAACTTTTGATTTTGATGGAAAAAGACATAGCCTTAAAACCATCAAACTCTTGAAAAAAAAAGCCAACTACTCTTTTTTAAAGCAAATTTATCTTCTCACTCTGAAATATGAATTGAATCTTTGTGGAGTCAGCAATGCTAGGATTTCAGTGGTGCACTGAACTAAATACATTCTTTTTAGACCTCATGAAAATGAGTTTAGCCAGGTCTCATCCTAAACTTGTCCATAATAACCAGAGAAATTTTACCAGAGATATGCAGATACAGTAGCTTCAGAAGAGGATTACTATACCTTCAAACTAAATCAGTTTTTATTGGCTCACATATTTAAAGGAACCCAAGATTTCTTGGCTGATATTGAATGGAAATTCTCTCAGAACACAATTATACTGTACTGGACCCCATCAAATGCATGTTCATGGGCACACTCTTTCCTGGGTCTCCTGAAAACTGCTTCCTGCAGTGTCTTTTTAAGGTACACAGATTTGTAATATTAATAAATTTTATTCTGGTAACCTATTTACCTTAATTCTTACATCAGGCTTCTGGATCTTTTTTCTTCTTCTTCATTTTTTTTTTTAATTAATCCATGGATGTAAGGGTGGACCTCTGTCTTATTTGTCACTGTAGAACATCCTGAATAGTGGTAAAAAAATTATGGTACATTTGTAAGATCAATGTATGGTATGCATGAATACACTTTAATTGGTTTTCAAATGATCAGCATGGAAGACTGATGGGCTTTTACACATACCCTGGAAAAAAAGTGTGTTTGGAGATTTCAGCAGCAGCTGGAAAGAGGAGCACCATGTGCCCAGCCAGCTCTGGAGCCAAAAAGCAAATTTTCTGTGCAGCAGAGTCTAAAAATCTTTGGTTTAAATATCCTTAGTGACCGCTGCCAAATGAGTGAGTAAACTCAATCAAGCTAGGTAATGGCAGATTTTGCACCCTAGAAGGCACAGTAATTGGTCTCAATTTTGGCAAATAAGCGGATTAAAATTTTGTTCAGCAAATTGTAGAAATAAGTGAATTTAGTGGAACCATGAAGGCTTTGGTACCTGTGATACTTGCCTTCAGCCTTTATGGACAAAGTCACCTTTCAGTCATATTCTGTGGCTAATAAAACATTCTCAATCATTCTCAATTAGCCAACACAAAGGCAGTCTATGCCATCAGACATAAATTTATTCGTAGATAGTCAGGAAAGCCACGGGGTGCATTATGAAGGGGACCAAAAATGCCTTAAGATGTTGGCTGTTGCTGCTGTGAGGCAGAAAGCAGATTCTTTAGGTGCCTGCCTTTGATGTAAAACTGATCTGTGCCTTTACCAAACTGTTTGGAAAGTGAAAAAAAAAAAACAACAAAACAAAGTAGCTATTTCACTTTCTAAAAAATATGGATATCTAATTAATGTTTTTTCAATGGTGAATTAAATTTTGATTTTGGAGGGAAAGGACATGTTTGAAAACATGATGTACCTATTTGTGTTAGATCCTCAGTGGGTTTATATATGTGCTGATCCATGGAGTTCAGCTGAGTGGCATAGACTTTGTAAGAACCAGCACTTCAATTTTAAACCAGCAGCAAAAACCTGCCTGCTCTCTAAATTTATAAATTATTGACACAGAATCAGTGAGACTGCAACAGCTAATTGGCCCCTCTGGTCAATTCTCAATGGTCCTGAGAAGTTCATTGGTTTCAGATAAAGGTTTTTTGCTCAGCTGTAGGCTGAAATATTCCCAGAGTTTGAACAAGTTCATGCTCTTTGTTTGCTTTTTAAATAGCATATATCAAGGCCAAGTCTTGGGAAGGAACAATGAGATCGAGATGTGTCCTTGGTAAAGAAAAAAATGTGAGATTTACAACTGGCCTCTAACATGGATTTAGTCTTGAAATACTGTATCTTAAAAAGCAGAAGTGGAATTTCAACATTTGTGGTTGTAGATCTAGGAATTTATCCATGAACTTAAAGTGTACATATTTAGAATTATCCAACCGTGTGTTTTTGTGTCAGTTTTTTTATTATTTCTGTATTAAGTACTAATATCACACTATTATGGTTCTTAAACAATTTATGATTATCTTTTTTTTAAATTCAGGAATAAAGTTTCTTTGCCATCCAAATTTTAAGTTTCATTTGGGGAACATTTCAGAAAAAAACAATTCAAATTGGACAAATATTTCCTCACATAAAGCAACTTAAAAATAAAATTATGAACAGAGTCTTTCACTTTTTAAATGGAGGTGTTAAATTTTGCTTTCTGTTACCCGGGAAACCTATAGGTTATATATAGGTGTGCTATTTTCACAAAATGAGCAAGTCATCTCAGTTCTGTATTGTGTATGTGGGAAGAACTAAACACTTCTAAATGGGATCCACAAAGGTGATGCACTAAGGAGATACTGGTTCTAAGTACAGAGAAAAGTGGGAAAGCTTGCACCCAGCACCCTGGAAAGGGTCAGGGTTTTATTACTGAGCCACCTTCATCTTCTTGAGAGTCAAGTGGATGAGTTGCCTCCAAGAGTCACCTTCAGCAGCTTAATCTAAGCTTGTCACTTTTAAAGTTGAAGATATTTAGAGACCATCTTCCACTAAAGACACAGATTGCTGCAGAAAGACTGCTTACAGGAAAGAAGTATGATTTCTATAATAACTTTTAATAACTTTCCTAGAAGTGACTGTATAGTTCTTCAAATTGAAAACATACTGTCATTAAAAAAAAAAAAATCTGCTTCAAAGAAGAAAAAAGAAACATAGATTCATGCACTAAGAAAAGTTTGCTCAGTTTAGAAAGTCCGATCTTATTATTAGAAGTTATGAACAGTTATAAATTTTTCAGAAGCCAAATACTAGACATTCTCAGAAGACCCTGGTCAACCAATTCCATATTTACTATTTATAATCTTTCTTTGACAACAGTGGGACAATGCACAGCTGTATCAGATACACTAGTGAATGCACTGGCAGGACAGAGACAAAATAAGTAAGGAGCATAATGGCTGCTTTGCACAGAGGAGAAGCAAAGTAATGAAAAACAAGGGTTATGGTTTGATTATTATATAATAATGAAACTTTTAATCAAAAAAGCCTATTTTATCCAATTTAACAGGATTTTGGTAGTGTATATGTTATCTCAAACCTGCAGTTTCAATCATATGGATATTCCCAGTCCTTTTCTATCAGTATGCAATATGTTGTCCAGGCTTGGAGTGTCAGGTTGTCTCTTCAGTATGTGCTTCTCCAGTGGCTTGGTAGAATCAGAGGCACCTCTCTGTTCCTGACATGTTGTTCTTCCCTCTTACCCATATTGTACCAACACTTCCACAGGAAAATCAGGTCTGAAGGCCAGGCCAGTAAGCAGGGAACCCTCAAGGAGAAACTCCATCTGGTAGTTTCATTGATGTCATGATATGCAATGAGCCAAAACAATGAGAGTTTGTACATAGTAACATTATGGAAACTGGGTTTTCTCTTTATTTTGGAGTTGGCAGATAAGATATGAAGCTAGTATAGCAAACATTTTTATTAAACTAAGAACTATCTCTTTTAAGCAATGCACTATTAGCTTCTCGCATCCTGACCACATGCCAAATTGGGTTAAATGCATCCTGCCAGCCTAAATCCCTTTGGAAAGTTTCAGGTGCTCTAGTTACTCTTGTTACTCTTTGCTTCTCCTCCTGGGGCCAGAGTCTACCACTGCATGTGCATGTTTCCACTGACTTGTGTCCAAGGGCAGATTTTGGCTGCTGGAAATGGTTGCATACTGTAGTGCTACTGGCCCTGAACTGATTTCTTTCATCCAAGGGGTAGCTGCATTCCAGTGAAATGATGATACTTTTATTCATACAGGGTGTTTGGAAAAGGAATAGGAAGAGAAATAGAGAGCAAAGAATAATAGAGGTTTGAATTATGAAGCCTGCAGAGAACATTTGACTGTAATAGGGTCCTACTGACCTTTCTAAAATTGAGAGGCTGTGGTGCTTTTACAAACTGCTGACATTTGCAGTCTTCAGAATTTGGACAGTCATAACCCACAATTACGGGCATACTAAGGACCTCCTTATGAAGACAAATTCTTGATGAGACACAGATGTTTCTCAGGACCATACCCATGTTTAAAAAAAAAAAAAACAAACCAAAAAAAACCCCAAGCAACTGAATTTGTGTTCTTCAAGGCATCTTTAGGGTTTTTGGTGTTTCTAATTAAAGTGCTGTGAGGCTACAGGCAGCACAAATGAGACAGTAAGTTTATTAACCTTACATAGCATGCTTATAACATTATAACATAACTTATAACTTCTGCTGTTTCCCTACTAATATGTGTTTTCTTGTACATTTTCAAAGGGGCAGAATATTCTTTCACATTAGGTTATATATATTTTAATGAAGCTGAGGGCCTGCCTTTCCTCTCACAGCTGTAGAAAATCAATAATCCTAAAACAACACAACGTTTTATAGTATAAAACCAGACTGAGCATAGATGGGCTTGATGCGCCATAAAAACAAATAAAAGGTGAGAATGTAATAATTTGTTACTAGGAAGCTGAATAATGGAAGGGGATTAGATAGCAGGTGATGGGTGTAGATGCAGGGAGTGCTATATGTGGGAGTGCTGTAGCACCATCTGTTCACCCTGTTCTCTCACCATTAGCTGGGTGTTTCTCTCACAGACCTGTGAGCATCTCGCTGTGCTGCTGGGGCTGCAGCCTCCCCTCTTTGGAGGGGAAAGTATTAGCTTTGTCTTGGAAGGTCTTTGCTGTCTTTCTCCAAATGTTCCTTGCTCCCATCTCTGACCTTTAAACTCTGCCCACAAACTAAAACACATGAACAATTCATGCAAAACCTGTGCTTGCTAAGGAGAGTAGATTGGACAACAGCAAATACAAGTGTAGCCTATACTTTGTTTTTATTAAAACCATATGGAGATTAATCCATGACCTGATGTAATGGTCCATCTTATCTTTGCAACTGACCTTGTTGATAGATATCACAGTGATATACCAAACTGTCATGGGCTGAGACTTCAGTGGGTTGGATGCTGCACAGCCAAACAGCAGAGGTTGTCTTAGAGGTTGCACAAGCATGATATTCACCTGGGAATCCATTATTTTCTTTCTCCTTGTATACTCCAAATATTTGGGTTTTTTAAAATCATAATAATAATAACAACGAGGATATACATAATTAAGAAGTTTAAATCTTTGCAGCATTTAAAAATTCTCGTAATTTCCTTCTTTGGAAATACACAATTTATGGAGATTGAGACACCATTCTTTTAAACCTTCACTATTTCCTGAGCAATGGCACTCAGCTTGTCCCCTGATCTCCATGCAGTTTCCTGTAAAGAGGATATATTACCATAACCTTTGAAATGTAGTGGAAACCAGGAGTTTATTTCCAGACCTGAATCCAAAGTAAAGTCTTATTTGGGAGCTAAAAAATGTTTCAGGGCTGAAACATTTCTTTGATAGCTAGGAAAAGCTTTTCCATACTTTTGTGATTTAAAAATACCTTCTTGTCTCCAATTTGGCCATTCTATAAACAGCATTGCCTCTTAGTGACATCTGCTGGAAGAAAAAGCATTGAAACACGTTCAGGTTTTCTCCACGCCTGCTACCTGCCAGCATTTTAGCTCCTAAAGGGGAAAAACCAACTCACTCTGTATTTCAGAGCAATACCTGGCCAGTTCTGGTTTTAACTTTTCCTTATCCCACAGGACAACTGTTCTCCACCTTCTTCTTGTACTGACATAAAGGGAATGACTCGTATGCCAACATGACAAGGATCCAGAAAGTTATAAAAGCTCCATTGTAAGGCTAAATCCTTAACAGGGATTAGAGCAGTTTGCACGAAGGAAAAGAGAGGAAGTGCATTAGAGCAGGAAGTCATTAAAATAATGAATCACTTGGCAGAATCCAGTTTTTTTTCTATAGGGTTTATACATAAGTTTGCAAGCAGATTTACATTTTCAAGATTGTCAATTTAAGCTGCATCCTCCATGTAGCTTTTCTTCTGCTACTTCTCGCCAAGAAAACCAGCTGGAGGGGTTTAGTAATGAACTAAGATGGGAATGTTTTTCTCTTTTTTCTTCCTGAAACTGTTATGATGTGCATCTCTTTACTACATAGTTTTGGCTCTTGTTGTAGCTGCAACTCTATCATTGCACGTTTTGATATATCTTTTTCTTATTTAGACTAGAACATGCATATTACTATGTAAACTTTAGACTGAATTGTTTCATAAGTATATCTGGGCATAGGTGACTAAGATTATGAAGTCAGAAATAGAAGATGAAAGTTCTTTCAAACTTTGTGATTGGTCTACGTTTTTCATGGAAACCGCATAATAGACTGATCTCTGTGTAAATCAGTGAGAAGATACAGAGTTTAGTAGAGGAAGTCAGGAATTTAATATCCAGAAATAACAAGACATCATCTTCTTTCCCCCTACTTTTTCAGGTTTTGTTTAGGACAAATACTAGTTTAGAGCAGATATCTAGATCTCTAACTCTTTGTTGGCTAATGTTAGGTGAGGTGAGTAACCCCTCAGTGACTACAAGAACTAACAGCTTATAGCATATATACAAAGTTTCAGGAAAGGCAACATTTGCAAGTGAAAGAACTATCTTTTTACTAGATTCCTTTATCTGGGAAAAATGAACCAACTTTTGAATATGCAGTCTTTCCTCAAGTCTGAAGTACATACAAGTCCTCAGACTGATCTGTCTCTCGTTGCGTTTCCTTCCTAGAGCATCTCCTGCTCTTTATATATGGATTCTAAACTTGGAACTCATCACCTTTTGGAAGTAAAAGCCAATATTTGCAACCTCCTGCTTGTTGTCACCTCACCTGGAAAGATGTATTCCGTGGTTTTTTATGCTCTAATTTATTTTTTTTTAACAGCTGCAGTTCTGATCTGAATAAGTCACAGTTTGTTCACAAATAAAGCATTTTTATGTGTTAGTAGTCTATCAGTGATGTAACCCTCTAGACTGCATTGACATTGTATTAAGTTGATAACATCCCAGGTACTTCATCTGAAAGCTGAAAAAGTAAAACATGTCACCATCTCACTTGGATAATTTGCACTGTGATTATAGGATATTTAAGCCCCAGAAGAGGAAGTAATTGCTGTAGGAAAAGCAATTGGATTTCAGTTATATACACATCATAACAAATGAAATGTGTAACTAAACAGATGCATTTTTTTGACAATATAATTTGAACCCTTTTATACAGTTTCCTGACCCTTGTCCAAAACCAAATTCCCTCCCACCTATTCCCAGTGTTTAACAGTTACTGAACTCTCCTACTGTCAAATATTTGTGCTGTTGTACTGTGTGGGGTCACTTCGCCCTGAGATAGCCAAGGCTGAAACAAGACTCACAGGATTTTCTTCTTGGTTGATGGGGGGAGAAATAAATACCTTCAGAGTGTGATTCAGTCCATTGCAATGCACGCAAGTGCAAGCAGTGAAGTGACACACCTCAGGATGTGCTCAGGCTGCATGGGGAGTCTAAGGGGATTAAATTTGGACACTTAAAATTAGGCAAGAGGATCTTCCCAGCATTCTCTCATGGTAGCGTCAAATAGATGGTAGACTCATAGTCATTTTGGTGCAGATTCTGGTTTGTAAATGCAATGTATTTTTATCCCAGAATATGGCTATGCTGTAATTGATTTAAACAGCTTGGGTTTTAATTGCTAAATATATACTCCAGATCTCAAAGAAAGTTTTGTAGTTTATGCTGAAGTCCACTTCCCACATTTTTGTTCCTATCAGTATCTAAGCTACTGAGGTTTCAATGATAACTGACTTCAGAGCAGATACATGTAAAGGCAATGTTGTGCATCACTAAATGCCTGCTTTGTGCATCAGCAGCACAAAGTCTGCTGTAAACCCCTTCATGGAAGACTTGCCCAAGACTTTTTTTGCAGCTATTGTCATCTGAAAAGATAGGAATATTCAGAAGTTAGTGTAAAAGAAGCCTGAATTATGGTATTACTGTTTTATTACTTTTCATTATAGGTATTTTAATGTAAATCATAGTAAATCTATGATTTTCTCTTCCTGAGACATTGGGCACTCAGGAAATATTTTGTACTGCTTTATTTTTGTTACCGAAAGTGACTATTAAGCATGACTATCATATGCTATACATCCAAACCAAATACAATGCATATTTTTTTTCTTTACAATATTGCAATTCAATTATAATTTTTTGCTTGGAAAATTTCTGGTTGCCTCTGAGGATTATTTTTATTTCACTTTAAAATGAAATATAAAAGCATTAGTTACTTTTATTCTTTCAAAAATTGATGTTACAGTTATTGATAATTTCTCATTACAATTACTGATTAATTCCCCTTAGAATTAGTGATATGTTTTTATGTTGACTGCAGCACTGTGCTGATTACTTTAAATGCCTTGTACTCCTTTTTCAATCCCAGTTGAATTAATTTACCAAGCAGGAGGTCCAGAAAGTAGCCACTAGGATTGTACAACTGAAGACATGGAAATATTTTCATGTTCAAGCTTTCCCTGGTTTTCAGTTTGGACACAGCTTTTCTAAAGGAAATCAGCAACTTGGCATCCATGGCAGGAAGCCATGAAAGTCCATTTTGTGCAGGCGACAGAGAGTTTCTAAAAGGATATAATTCTCAAAGCATCATCTGGCACACTGAGCAGGACATTAAAATCAGCATGCATCTCTCTCTTTTTTGAAAAAAGTGCTTCCTTTTTATTTTTTTCCTGAGCTTTTGAAATATTAAAACATGTCTTTTGTAGGATTTAAAACACTTGCACTTCCTTTGAAATCTAGCTTTCTTCTTTTACATCACTATCAAGGCAAACACTGAAGATCTCCCTGGATATCACTAATGTAATTATTAGAGTTTCAAAAAAGGTCCTTACAATTCATGTCAGTGAAGGTGTGGCTGTTTTGATTGAAATTCAGTTAATGTTTCTTGTTCATTCAATAGAAGAAGGATCAAATTTTATAGTTATGGTAACTTTGTGTAGTCTGAAGAGCACTTGCTTTTTTTCTAAACTATTTTCTAAAGCTACAAGAGCGGTTCAGTGGCAAGACTTGAACAACAAAATTTGCAGATTATGATATAAAAGGTATATTTTACCATAGATGATTTTGCTTGATTTACATCCTTCTCTCTCCCCAATATAATTCAGAGTTTCTTATGAAACGGGAAACAAAAGTGATAAGGCACATCCACATTTTCATTTGCTTGGTTTGTCATGTTTTGGATGAGAGCCAAAGCTCAGAAGTGAGGAAAAATACCTGCCTGGCATTTTACTAAACAATATAACCTCCTCTTTCAACTTCAAAAGAACGACAGGATTTTGTTTCCTTTGTTTTTCTTAATATCTCCTATTAAAGGGGACAATATCAAAGACAGGAAATCTGACTTTCTACTGGATTAAATTATTTTTGGTTCTCCATTTCCTTCAGATACATGCAGGAGTTTTTCTCAGTTACTCTCTCCTGGCAAACCTGTTTTCCCACTTTTCTCTTTGCATTGAAATCCAGCAGGTATGGTGTTTTCTCAAGCTGACCAAAACCTACCGTCACCTTCTGTTTCACTAATTTTAAAACTACCTTTATGAAATCAGTGATGAAGCGGCACACATAGGATGCATTAGTAATTACATAAAATCAGTTGCAATAAGTGAGTAATAGGGTTTTTATTGTTTTGAATTTAAAAAGAAAGAAAGAAACAAAGCAAACCAATTAAAAAAAAAAAAAAGAAAAAAAAAAACCAACCCCCCACCACAAAAAAATAAAAATCCTAAAAACAAAACCAAAAAAATCTTTAAAGCAGATTTGTTAAAATCAAGTTACAGATTGCAATTAATCAAATTTTGTTGTGCACCATCTGAATGTGCAGGAGAGCAAATTAAGATGTACACTGTATGAATATTTAGACATGCTTGCAGTCCTAAAAAATGTCCTGTGCCTTACAATTTCCATACAGTGCTTAAGAATGTAAGGATTATTTATGTAAGAGTGGAATGATCCTTATATAATATCTGTGATAGGAATCAGTGTCTGAACAAAGGACATTAGTTGACTCATCTTCCCAAACTGAGAAAACATGCTCTTAGTCACCAGGCAGATATAAAACCAGATTAAAAACCAGATTTCACAGGGGTTTGTTCTGCACACTTTCATCCTTCATTTCAGCAGTCTAGACCTGAAAGAAAAACTCAAGTAAAGACCATTTTTAGCAGTAAGGACAGGGAACAATTTTCATTTAGCTACTGGTAATTAGACAGTTGTTCTGCTTGACATATTTCAGTTTTTGCACAGAGCAAAGGGAATAATGAAAATCAGGGATGCTTGAGTACTTATTGAAATCTGTAGAGATTTAAAGACTAGGCCATAAAAGGGAAAAGTTTTCTTTCTTTTGGTCAGACATTCTATAGTTAACAAGGGAACAAATGACTGTTCTCCATCACCCTGGGCCAACTTAATCTCTGTGGTCACTCCACTCAAACCAGTAGCTCTTTATCAATACAGATGAATTTGACTCACTCTTGTCTGTCTACAGCCAGTAGTTTCTTTTAAAAGCTATTATTGCCAAGTCTCAGAATTTTCTTAAATGGATAGTTTTAACCACTGTCACCATAAGCAATAGGAGTTGGGATGAAATATTTTAAAATACATGATTGTCAGAATTAACATAAAAGGCAAGCTCCTATATCATTGAAAATTTTAATGATTGTCTTTCTCATCCAAAAATATATTATAGCTACTAAACAAAGTGTTATGACATTTTATAAAATGCCACTATGTAAATGGATGTTTAAAGAGGAAAATTCTAAATCAGGTGATTTTACAAGGCCATTACAAAAGAACAAAAAGGCTTTTTAATTTATTTATCTTATCACAATGCCAGGTGGTCACAATGCTCTTAAATAAGGCTGAAAATTGCACAGTTTATCCTTCTTCCTTTGGAAAATAAATACATTGCTTGTGTTTTCGTAAAACATGGGAATCCCTTACGTGTACCTTGAGTCATGGTATATGAACTGTATGGCCAATGTAGCTTGCTTTCCCTAAGTCCAGGGTAGATCTGCACTAGAGAAAGTAAGTGAAGCATAAAATAGCTCTGGCTCTTGTGGGACAAATGCTAATAAACAGCAGGTTATCTAACATGCATTTCCAGCACCAGCTTCATTATATGACGATCTGCTCCCTTGGATTCTTCACCTTCTTCTGTGTTTTTGAGCATTTATTCTGTATTTACTTATGAAATGCCTTAAGCAATTCCAGCTGCTTCCAGGATTATTTCAACCATGTACACTGTTCATCAGCTGATTCAAGGCCTGGATATCATTATGGAGTGCAAGCAATGTACAGATATGTCACAAAGGAAAAGATTCAAGAATAAAAGATACAGAAAGGGAGAAAAGGAACAGTCCTTATCATTGAATTAATGCATTTTTTTCTACACACAGAACTAGGATTAAACCCCACAAAAATTGACAATTTTTTGTTGCTTTGTAATGGTTAATTTTCCCACAAATTTCTATGAACCAGCCAATTTCCTCAGAGCTGGATTTTCCTATGTAATTGGGATCCACAGGTTACTCACTTTGCATTTTCCAGAGGAAAAAAAAATAAAACTAGCTATCCAAAAATTAATTAAAACATATAGTCTCATTCATGGTAACAAGAAAATTGCTGAAAGATTTCATAATCTTTGTTCATTTAAATTAAAATTAATAATATTGAAATATCTCACAATGGAAAGGAGTAATTTAAAAATATTAGGAAACCCTAGACACTTCTGATATTTACATGCCTGCAATAAGAAATATTTCAAACAACAACAGAACTAACAAAAATTCCTGAAGTTGTTCTAATTCACCCCTTAAAAATTTATATGCATAAGGTTCAACTGATTGTGCTTGTTTCTTGGGTCAGTTTTGCTAAGGTAGAGTCTGATTTGCTATCTTGCAAAGACTTCTGCTTTATATTGTGCAGTAAATATTGAGGTGGTTCTAACAGTGGGTTTTTAATCCATGTCTTTTCCCAGTTGTTGCAGTGTTTTTCTATTCCACACTGATGAAATACAAAAGAAAAAGTGTTTTTTCTCAAAAACCATTAGTGATTTCTACCTTCAGTACTTCATGATTGGCTTATGGTGTAACAAAACATTTCTATTTTTATTACAGGTCAAAAGTATTATTGTGGATGTAAAATAACTTCAGGCAGAAGATCAGTTTCCTGAAGGGAAACCGTATTTTTAATTAGAGAAATAATTTTGAGCTAAATTTTGGTCTGAAATCTGGTTTCTAATATTTAGTTAAAGGAACAATGCATTGCATTGAAGTCAGCCATGATAGTGGAAGAGGTGTTCATCTCAGCCTGTTAATTATCACTTTCTTTTATTCTTCCTGCCTTCAGTGTGTGAGTGTTTGACAGGAGAAAATTCTGTGTAATCCTGTGGAGACATTACGTTTTATCTCAGATTATAATCTGAACTACTTGTCATCAAATACATGATCCATAGGATACAGTCAGAAGTTTGGGGAGTTTTCCATGCGCCTTATTTTGTCCTACTGATATTTTCCTAGTTACATAGAAATACAGGAACTTCTATATAGGATCTTACTCCATCATTCCTAAATCTTATCTGCATAAACTCTCTATATCCTGTGCTTCTGAGGAAAGGTGACATGACTTCACAGGAGGAGAACATTATCTCTTCCCCACATTAGATCTTAATTTCAAATAGTTACACTTGTGAAGCACAAAGATAAATGCTCCTTTTATTGTTTTCGGGGGTAATTATCAAAACCCAAGATACTGCTCATATTCCTGTACGTTTCTCAGCCTATTTAAATGCACATAAATATTTGAGCTCCACAATTTTCACAGAAATTCTGTATTTTTATCTCTTTCTTAAGAAAAAAAAATTGATTCTTATTTCCTGAGAACAGGTTTTTTCTTTAATTTTTATTGGTTTTTTTTTTATTCTGCTTATTTTTTAGCAGTCTTAGATGGGATAACTAGTGTGAACATAGTACATTAGCTGGAGATACACCTCCGATATCAATAGAATTATATTTTTGTTTATTCTCTGCTCCATTCCTTATATAACTTAATGTTTTGACAACTCAACAATTCACACCAAACAGAGGGTAACAGGATTCAAACAAAATCAATTAACACTTCAAATTTTTCCCATACTCCATCTGTTCCTGTTGTACAGGTACAAAAGATGATATTATGATAAGACTCCAAATTTAAATTTTATTTACTTCTATGCAGTGGGAACCAGTAGTTTGGCTGAATACTTTTGTAGTAGAAAAAAGATTGTGGTTTGTTCAGTCCTACATATGAGTCTTGCTTAAGTCAATAAGGCAGCCAAGATCAAGCCAATCCCTGCAGCGCACTGAAATATTACTTAATTTCCATTCCTTTTGGGAACCAGAGTATGGGTAACTATGTTCCCTAGCAGACATAGTTTATGTCTTAGAATAGTTGAAAGAAAAGCAGAACCATCTGATTATGCTGGCTGATGCTGAAGACAGAAGATTATCTTTCTTCAATATATTAGTAAAAGTCAACCTGCTTTTTAAAGCATCTCTGGACTTTCATCTACCAGTTTTAAAACCCGACATGTCAGAATGATCAACACTAAAGATTAGTGGTAGGATTTCTTTCCCTTCCTCACTATCCAAACCTCAGGAATTCAATATGTATTGAAAAGATCAGGAATTATTCTGTATATTTTATATGAAGTATTAACCCCAGGAACCGGACATAGAAAGCTTGCAGTTCTAAGAAATGCCTTTGGAAGCCAAGCTAATGTCCATAAAACATCAGATGGGATTTTATTGCTTCTAAGGAGGGTGTTGCAGTTCATAAAGAATAATCTTCAATGTGAAAAAAAAAAAGTTCCTTCAAATACAAAAAGTATTATTTTTGTTTCTTATTGCTTCTATTGTGACTGGTTGCTTATGACTATCTTTGTTCCTAGAATATTGATAAAATTATAACAAAATGCTGTCTGCATTTGGACAGATTTTCACCCTGGAACAGTTATTTATCACCAGCTACGCTATTCATTATATGCCTGTCAGATAAGAAATACAGGGTAACTTAAGTATTTGCCAAAATTCCTTAATTTTAAATTAATCTTTGACTTGGTAGAGCAGAGGTTTTTTTTATGTGGTTAGGCAATTGTCTTATCCTGGTATCTCTCCAAGGTTTAAGGATAAAAAGAGACTGTGATGTGGCACCACTTAAGTCAATAAAAGTTTTTATTGATTTTGCGGGGCTGGGTCTCCTTGGTTTTCTGGGTTCACATTTTCTAGAACTAGTTGAGGAAGCTGATCCATTATGCTGTCTTTTCTGCTTCCTTTACCTTCCTATATCTTTTCCCCTCTCCTTTATCACAGTCTGATTTATGTTCTCATAATAAGACATCCTGGTGTTAATTTTTTTCCACTCCTTCTTTGAATTGCCCTTTGTTCAGAAGGAGTAGTGCTGGTTGTGATTTTACTGAAGTTTTATGTAAACCCACAAGACTGATGAGAAGAATTATTGAAGAACATCCATCAGTGTTTCTATTGATGGAAATGGGATAAAAGGCTGGAGATAGAACTCAGCTCTCTTGCAGTTTTCACCGTACCTCAGTGGCAGGAACTTCACCTCATAAGCAGAAGGACATTCAGAGATACTCCAAAGAAAAGAGCAGGGCCTGGCAAATATAGTCTTTAGCTAGTATAATGTGTAATTTGCTGAGGTAGGTTAACTTTGGTTTTGAGTAAAAATAATTTTTATTCAACACCATCATCAATTAGTGCGATGTGACACAATGAACACAATGGAGACAAAGGATTATTATCTGGCTAATACACCAAAAAGGGATTTCTCTTCTATGTGGTTTATTCTGACATTTAAAGGGAGCTTAAATTCACCTAGCTTTACTCACATAAAAGTACAACATCTATTGATCCAAATCCCTCAGCAGACAGATCTAATGTGGAAAAAAAAATCCTTTCTATCATAAGCATCTGGCTACAACAGATAAATGATTCTGCATTGTCCTAAGGAAGCTTAGGAAGCTGTCTTAGACCCCGTGACTCAAATCTTTAACAGGCCCAAGTTAGACGAACATTTCAGTTTAGATTAATCCTAATCAGAATATAATCTTCTGCCTAAAAATGTACAAGCTTCCACTGAGATGTATTTGGGACTTTTGTGGGTCAGTGTGGTGGACAAGCATCCTCACAAGTAAGGAAGGCTTGCCAGTAACCTCCCCAAACCCTGCAGTTTACCTTAACTGCTGCAGCTGCTGCCAGTGGCTCTTGCATGCTCCCATACAGCTCATGACTATCAACATCTGTACATTAGGACATAACTAAAGAATCCTCCAATCATTGTTTATTTCAATTCCAAATTGAAAAGAAATAGAAAAGTATTTGATATTCTCATGACAAGAAATATTTTTTAAATGTTTTTCATTCTTCAAGAAGTTTTATTTTTTTCCAAAATATAAGCTAGAAATCATGTCATTCTAACATTTTGATTTTTTTTTTTCACTCTGGTTCAAAATAAAATTGCTTCTGAAGCTGCAAGTCTTTCTGTGGAATGGAAATTTCAATGTCTATATATTTCTAGAGTTTTCTGAACTATGCAAGCCTTTGACGATACTTTGCCTCTGCCATACAGACAATTAAAGTATACAATCTTCAAAGAAGTGTGATTTACAGTTTAATCCATATTTTACTCCTATAAAACCACAGCGAATCAGAAATACACTTTGTGAAACAAATGAAGCTACAGATATTTACTGTTTTTATAGCCAGAGAAGAATCACACAGAAATTTAAAAATCTTTTCTGTTTTAAATTATACTCAGAGCTTCGAAAGAGAAGTTGGTTTTTTTTACATTTATTCATCTTACTTTAAGCTGCCAGAAATGAGAAGGGACAAAAGCTGCAAGTAAACTCTACTGTTCCATAAACTTAAAGAAAATTAAAAAATAAAAAATTGGTACAGCTGTTTTCACAGTCTGCTGCAGCTCCTTGCAAAAGTTATTTACACTCTTGTGTTCACAACTATATTAAATCCTCAAAATAACTATGTTGACTGCCTACTTTAATTCTCATCATCAAAATTACTTAAAAGCCATTCTGGTAGTATAAACAATTCTTCAAGGAATTTACATATTCCCCAGTTTGAAAAAATCCCTTTAGTAACACAGAACACAAGACATCAACACTTTTCAATCACATGCTAATTAAACTGAACTATACGTTTGCAGAGCAAATGTGAACAGCATGTATAAACTACAGCAGCCTCCACTGCCATTATCTTTCACAGTGTGGCTACATTTCAGTTCTAGTCTCTGATTTAGTCCATGATAATTTAAAAGGGACACTTCTAAACAGCCACAATTTTTTATGGAAATTCATGAACAACATTTTGCTTTGAAAATACTTCTGCGTATAGTCCATCTTATTTTTCTTCATAAGCATTTTTTTTACTGAAATACAAGAACCTTTCTTGATAATAAGTGCATATATAAGCACTGCCATTTCTTTAACTCAATCATGATCTTCTGTTTGTATTTGAAAAAGACCCTTTTAATTATCAGGTCTTTAACAGGCTCCTCTTTCATCCATGTATGTCTCTCTAACTTCCTCTTCTGTAAAAGGTGTAATTCTATGCTGTGTAAGAGCTGTTTATTCCAATAAAGAGCTGATTTACTTGTTCCTGGGACCTGATTGTGTTGACTTTAAAGTTCCTGTTACCCTACTTTAATTATATAAATTTACAGAACTTAAAATTAGACTTAGTTTAAAGGAAGCTTAATTCGAGATCCTGTTGAGTTAAAGCTTTGCCTTGGATTTACATCCATGAATAAAGACAATCCATTGATATGATTTCCTCCTCATCACATTCAGTTTATGTGCCTTTACACAGAATTTTGTATTTGGTTTGGAGTTTTGTTGTTGTTGCTTTGGAGTTTGTTTTTTTGTTTGCTTGTTTTGGTTTTGTCTTTGTTTTTTAATGGGCAGCCAACTTTGGCAGCCTGGCTTGTATTTTTGATTATGGAGAAAAGCCAGGTCTTTGGCTTGTCTGAGTTTTGATTTATGTGCAGGCCTGCCCAGATCTACTTAGAAATGCCCATGTGCACTACACTTCAGGGTTTAAAAAAAAAAAAAAAAAGGAAAAAAGAGTCAAAGCTTTTAATTTACAAATTGGCAAAATATTCGTAATCATGTTGCTGCTGCCTCCTTTTTCATTTACTCTTGTCCCTTATGGAGGTCTGGCCATTTGCTGAAAAAGTCCTCTTTTGCACAATAAGCAATTGCTGACAAATGTTCACTCTATGCTAATGCACCTACAGAGGTCATTAATTTTCTCTATAAACAAAAAGCAATAAATAGGATAAAAGTTCATAGCCAAAGTCCTCTACTGGTCTATGGGAACCCTGGAAAAAGAAAAAAACAAAAGAGCAAAAAAAGAGCAAAACACTGTCCTCTTCTTTAAAGGCCATGAAGCAATGGTGCAGTTTAATTGTGTGAAGTAATGGAACACTGTACTCAAAGAAATAAATAAAAGGTATGAGATTTACTAAATAAAAATATGAGCCTGACAGACTCTGTGTAGTAATTAATATGGAATATATAATTACAGGAGTAAAGGCACAGGTCTTTATTTTAAAAGGTGAAACACATAAAGGTGCTTAAAACTTCTGGAAATTATCAGCAATGCTGACAAGTAGATCTTCAGATACACATGACTGAGGGGAGGAAGTGAGGACTTTTGGCTTAGAGAATATCTATCAGTGATTCACTATCAAGCAAAAGCAAACAATTAGCTGTTCTGCTGGAGTCTGTCCAGATCTGTTTCTACTGAGGCCTTTATTAATGACCTAAGTAGACAGAAACCTGTGGTAAGCCCGCAATTGTCATGAAATTGAGAGGAATTTGAACATACACTGGAAAAAATAGACTGGAATTCAAAATGGCAATAGCAGACTGAAGGAAAAGAGAATGAAATGGACTAGACCCCAGTAGAAAATGCCCAATTTAGGAATCATTGAGTACACAGTATGGAATGAAGCATCAGGAGTTTATTTAATTACTTCAGGAGAGGAGATGAAAGTTTCAATCATGAACCAAATATGAGATATGTGTAGGAATGGTTCCAGCATGAAGAAGGGAGGACAACAGTCTTCAAAACTGTTGTACAATGGAAAATAATAGCCTATGAACGCTATGATAGGAAAAAAATGTGCTCAAAAAATATCAAGAAACAGACATAGTAGGTGTCAGAAAAAATCCAAACAGTAAAAAGCTTGGAAAGACTGGAAAGGATCTGCAGAGAACAGTAAAGTTTCCAACACTGGAATACAGAAAACCTAACTGAAGACATAGTTTTTCATATCATCAAAAGTGTTTTCTTGTCCAGGTCCAATGAAGTAAAAAAGTCACTTTATACAATTTTCCTTTTATGTCAGTGTGCAAATATTTATTTTTTCCCCTGAATAACTACTAACAAAACTTTAAAATAGAGAAATACTTCCATATTAAATTGTTTGAATTTTGAGCATTGCCTATGTCTTCTGTACTTTGAACAAATCTCTGTTAATCTACTTATATTAGTCTCCAGTTAGACATTACCTCAAGGTTCAAATGTTGATCTAAAAATTTAATTTCTCAAAGTTCTTATGCTTGGATAAGTTTCTTCATCTCCATAAATGTAGCATTGAATGAACACAAACTGTTTAAATACAGTGTTATATAAGGTCTAAATTTCTTGTGGATTTTATCATGGCTGCTTAAAGCATGATTTTGACTAGATAGAGGTTGAAGAATGGATCCATAAAAGTTTTACAGACTTTTTTTTGTTGTTGTTGTTGTTACATTACTGTTTGTGGCATAGTTGAACATTGGTTTAAAATAATGAGACCAGATTAAAGCCCTGTGCTGCAGCACCCACTCTACTGAAATTACACCAAGGGTAAAGTTGACCCAACATTATTTGAGCAGCCCCAAATGAAGATTCCCTCAGCTACAAGAAGAACCAGGAGGGGAAGAGGAGAAAAGAGCAGATGTTGACTCATTATTCTTTGGGGAGTTTGTTTTTCATGACATGAAACAATTAAGGAGAATTCAGCTGTTAAGGCAGATTTACTTTAATTAAATATATAATAGGAATTTTGCTTCGGAGTGGCATTGCTCTTTGAGAAATGATTAAAAGTCAGAAGGATAGTGGAAGCACAGTTGACAGGTAATGCTTTTTATTACTACAGTGTTTCCAGAAAAATAAACAACATGGTCTATTTTTAGAAAAATTCCAATTATATCTTTCTCTTTCTCTTTCTCTTTCTCTTTCTCTTTTTTCCTTTTTCTTTTTTCCTTTTTCTTTTTTCCTTTTTCTTTCTTTTTCTTTTTCTTCTTTCTGTGAGTAGGATTGACAGCAAGTCTCTGGATTTCTTCTGGCAAAGAATCCTACGTATGTCCTACTGACATATAAAAACTAGCTTTGTGATCCTTCTCAAATCAGCTCCTCTCCTGGGTCCAGGCCAGATCTCTCTTTGTTTGATGTTTCATCCATACCCTTGGGGAATACCTCTCATTCATGCTATGGCTACTTCTAGCATTTTAAAGGAGCTTTAAAATATCACTCATCGTGACACTTTCCTACATCTGTGTAGTGAAAAATGGCCTAAGTGCTCATGAGAACTTAATTCTAAATACTAATGAGGAACTTTTCCCACACATCCATGGCTAGGCCTGGGGGGTGTCTACTCCACAATATGCAAAGTGGAAGGAACGTGTTCCTTCATGACCACGTTGACAATGCTGTAGCAATCACACTGTGCCTCCTCAGTGGAAGCAAATGTGCTACTCCACTCACAACAAAAATGAGCAAATTAATGTTGTAAGAGATCATCTATTATGTGACTGGTACCACTGCACAGATTTCCATGGAAAGTTGCAATGTTCTTGTCCAACAAGGAAAAGTATGTCAAGAAGTGCTTTATGTGAAGCATTCTTGAGAGAAAAAAAAAAAAAAGGAAACAAAAGGAGACAACAATTCTTTTAAGTCACATTTAAGTTTACAGTTTCCTTTGAAAATGGTCTGCCACTAGTTAATCTTCTATTGACAGGAACCAACTGACTGGATGAGGTCTTCCTTCTGCAGAGGATACTTACCAGAAGGGTAAGAGGTTCCTGAAGCTTGATAACCCTTCCTGAAGTGTTGATAAAATTGTTGTCAACACTGACACAATTTTTACCTTCAGCATGTGCATGGGAGGCAATGATATCAGACTGAAGGTTCTTGCTGTTTTACTTTTCCTGACAATATTTCAGGTCACTAATATATTTTTGTTTTCAGGACTTTTTTAACAATAATAATTCTAATATATCTAAACTACCTAAACATTTCTTTCAGCATGTTGCTGATGAGACTTGAGAGTTCACTGGAGTCCAAAATAATGCTTAAAAAAATAAAAATCAAGTCTATCAAGACCACCATGTAAAGAAAGGTTTACATATGCCAAAGTAGAATTATCAAAAAACCTAAAGGCTGTTTTCACAAAGTCAGCCTTAAGCAATTCAATAAGTTTTCACATTTCGTTATGAGAACAGATACATGCATGCATACCAGATTAAATAATATGTGTTTTCACACATGCCCAAATAAAAGTTGTCTGTGTATGCTTTGGATATTTGAGTTCAAATTTCAAATAGGCACAAAATGAGGATGTACTTTGGCATAACTGGCCCCAGAGAAGTTCATTAATTACTCTTCCCCTAATTACACTGCATACTTACAAAACAAATAAACATGGTTTGTTTGACTGGAGCTAAAGCAAGCTTATGATAACTCTTCAGATTTTTACCTGATGCTGCTTCTCCCCTTCCTTATAATTTGGATTGTGTGATCTTAAGATGGTAAAGCCTGTGCTTCGCTCCTGAAGAAGTTAAACCCCAGGCGGACCTACAAAGTATTGGATTCCAAGTGCATTAGTGTTAATGCTAAGGACTAAGTAAAGCACAGAACATGCTGAGCCCAATGAAAACACCAATTACCTCAACCAATAATTAAAGTAAAACAGTTTGTGGGAGTGAATGGAGCATTGTTGGAATCATAATGACAGTGAAGGGAAGTGGGAAAAAAGCTTATCGTAGGATGGTTTATCTCTTAAGTAAAGAGTTTGAGCTTCTTTGCATTTCTTGGGTTTCAGCTGACATCTGTGTTATAATCTAGATCCAAGATTCCTTATTGATTTCATCAACAACAGCCTATTTCATGAGTGGTATTAACAACATTGCTATAGGGCCTCTAGGTCAGAGCTCAAGGACTACAGAAAATTCCTTAATTAGACACTAAAAAACAAAACCAGAAACAAGTATTTCTTCAGTGCTAAATCCCACTTACAGTTACACGTGTGTTGATTCCCCTGTAAGCTAGTAATGGAAAACATTACATGAGTTCACTGCTATGGTTTAAAGAAATGCCCATGACTTCCCTTCATCTTTCTACTTCACAGATTTAAGTCTGAGGCTATACAGTGTTATATTAATCAGATAATTTGATGGCTGCTTCAACTTCTGTTCTCACAACTTTCTTTTCCTGCTTTTCCCCTATTAGCCATCTACTTGAATGCTGCTGTAGTATATCCTTTGAGTCAGGGCATGCCTTCAGCTTCTGTTCCTTAGGCTTGCCCTCCACTGTTCCAGTGGTTTGTTTCAGACAGCGACAAGGACTTTCCATCTAATTTCTTTCCACTTGTTCTTCTCCTTTCTGCTTTTAACTCATCCCAAATCTCTACACTATGTCCTTAGCATGTATTCTGTCATTTTATTTCTGCACTATTCACCTTTCTTCAAATACAACACACTCCTGTAAATAATTCACTTTAGTGGACAACAAAGCAGGTAAATTTCTTTTCCATGTTGCTACTCAGAGACCAAATGTATGACTTCACAGCAACCTCTTCCTTAAAAAAACCCAATCCAACAATTTGTATGGTTTAATAACTGCTCAGTGCCATCTAGAGATCCAGTAGTCCTTGTTCCCAAAGGCATATGTGTTATTCAAATGTACAATACAGGACAGATCTGTTCCAACAACAGGCATGATATTTTACAAAATAAGTTTATCAGGGCAGTGTTTAGCAAACACTGTAGACAACTGAGTCTCTTTTTTTAGTATATCACAAGCAAACCTACCAGTAGCATACAGATTTTTGTTGCCACTGTACATAAAGAAGCAAGGTTTGTCTAATCACAATGCTCTCCATCAGTTTTTCTGCTATGTTTATTGCTCCTACTATGGAAAGGATCAATAAATGAAAATGAGGCTCTTAGTGATCTGGACTGCATCTGTATAAGCAGGGAGGAGAGTTCTTTTTTTTTCCTGAAGCCTCGATATCCATGTGACATGAGCACAACCTGGAGTTCAGTTTTTGGGGAATGCTTGACATAAAATGTTAGCATAGAATTTGCTTCAGATCTATTTTCCTTTACTTACAAATTGTGAAGGCTAGTAACACTGTTAGGGGGAAATAATTTTACAGGCAGAAGTACATTTAAGAGCCTGAGTTTCTCCCCTTTGATGCGTTTCTGGATGCAGAATGTGAACTTGACTGACTTGAAATTATAGCTGGACCCCTGCACTGGAATGTCCTTCAGGCAGAAAAATCTGCCTTTTACAGCAGCCCACAGCCCTTTCCTCCAACTTATTTGATTTTGAACTATTGCTAAAAATCTAAAGAGAGCCCCCTTTTGGTTTAAACCCCTCTCAGGCGTATATTGTGTTTCTGTCATAGGAGTGATTCTGAGAAGGACTAATTAAAAGTCCAATGAATGTGTGAGGGTTAAACTCACAGGCTCTGCTCATTAACAGTCGCTCACCTAAGAATATTTTGAGACCTCTTTTCTGTGATGGGAAAGGGAGGAATAAGACCAGACAACACTTAAGAGCTCACATTTTATTGCACAAACACACATTTATGTTGCATTACTAGGCCTGCAGTGATGACAATGTCTAATTTAACAAGAATATTCCCCCTTTACCTCTGTGTTTCTTTTGGGAAAATAACAAAAGAAAACAAAAAAATCACTAATGAACACCCCTTCCCCCAAGAAATAAGGAAAATCAGAACCATTTTGTTAATTGTCTTTTTCCTGCTGTTTCCATGGTAATACTGGCTACTAGACTTCACTGCAGAGTGACAGTCCAACAATTCACACACTACACCCTTTCAGGCACAATGAATGGCTGTGAAAGAGGCAGAACAGGCACTATTCAGGAAACATGTGATATCTACTCAATGCACTACCTTTCATCCACATTTTCCAAATTGCAGCTAATTTAATTCCAAACAAATGGCTAAGGGGTACAAATGAGGATTAAAAGGAAAAGAACATCTTGAGCTCTAATGGGGACGGTTTGTGTGAAGAACAATATAGCACTTTCTTCTGATGCCAAGGCTGCCGAATTGAAAGATGCACTTTCCCTCTTCTTTTGAGGCCTTAATTATACTCTACATCAATAGTGAAATAAACATCGCAGATTTTTTTTTTTTTTTTAACAATTTAGGTAGATTTTGTCTTTCCCTTCAGAAACATTTTTGTTACATGGAGATGTAATTTTAATTTTCCTGAAATGAAGAAGAAAACCTGCATTTTTCCAAGAAAGATAGCTTTCTTGACTAGGCCTCTCATTCGATCTGTCTCTGAAGTTATTGTTTTAAGTCTCATAGAAAAAGCCATGACAAATACTTTCAGGTCACCTTAAGAAACAACAACGGACCTTTTGAGAATGTTAGTGCCCGGAAGGAAATTATTATTCACATTAGATTTAATGACAGTGAGACTTTTTTTCATGTGATTCTTTTTATTTTAACATGTGAAGTGTATTATTTTTGCTTAAAATGGATCAATGAAAATGTTGATTTTTGCCATATTCAGTTAAGCATGAGGCAAGTTGCTTTAAAAACTTCCATATTTGGTAACTTTTAGTATGACATCATAAACACCAACAATGTGTCAGACCTGCTAACGACTGCACTAAACCCCATGCAGTTTATACTGAGAACACAGATGTTGTAGAGGGAAATACAGCAGATTAGCAAAATAGCTTTAAAGATTAACTATATTTCACTGATTTCCTCCCTTTTTTATCTTAAATCTTGAAAATTATTTAAACCAACAATCTGTGCAAAATACTTCCTACTCAGAAGAAATATTCTTCATTGCAGCCTTATTTTTGTTGAATTGATGTACTCAAAATGACCCTTTAGATGTAATTGCAATCCATATTAGTTTTTAATGTACTTATTTATTCTTCAGTTAAAAATACTTCAGCTTTTATGAATTTCTTACACAGAGGTACTATACATGTCAATTTTTTATCTGTAAGAAGCAGCATTTGATACTTTATTGCCAATAACAAAAGGACAAAAAAAGCTAGTGAACACTTTTCAAGTTTTACTGATAAGTGCGTCCTGACTTGGTAATGTTTTCTATTATTAGGTTCAAGTGAACATTCTTACAATATTGACAAATAACATTTCCAAATCAACATTCCTTGCTTAGGCTTCAGACAGAGCTGTTCTGTGATGTACCTAATATGACACTGATCTGTCCTAATTTAAGAATATGAAGAAAAGCTGAAGACTTTTAATGACTAGTTTTGAATGCAAAGCAGTGTTTTTAAAATCTAGCTACCAAATGCATACTTTTTCTTGTAACAAGGTAAGACTTTACCAGCAGTGTAACATTTAAAAAATCTTGTTGAAATCAATTCTTAGTAATTAATGATGAACATTCAATATATTACTTAATTTTATTTTTATATGAAGGGACAGAATATTACTAAAAAAATTACTTAATTATGGGCAATGAAGTTGCATGAGCTTGAGTACCAAACGAATCTTTTCAGAGATGTAAAAGTTTTAAAGAAGTGTTAAATCTTATAGATCTACACTGACACTAACAAGGTAGATTGACTAATCACCTTTCAAAAGAAATCAGTGAATGGTGTATCAAAATATCTTGGGTACTGTTGAATTGCTGCTTTTAACACAGAATGAAAGTTCTTCAATAGTATAATTTTGCTTTGCTTTGGAGCTCCAAAGACTCTTTGTCTTTTAAGGGGTGTTAACATAGTTAGACACCTACTACGGTTTATGAAACTTTACACTCCCACAAAGAGATACTACATCTCTGATTTGCAGTCTGCACTAGTTTTGGTTTATTATTATGCAGTGTTCAAAATACCAGAGAGTAAGAGGAATAACTATAGATTTCCATACTTATCTTAACACAGTAAGAGCAAATTTTGGATTGAAAAAGTACTGGAATGGCAGTAGACTCCTGTGCAATTATATGTTGTTTCGAACACCAGAAAACGACCTTAGTATACCTTTTGAGATCATTTTAGAGCATGTAATCCAGATTTTAGTATGTATATTTCTGAAAGGGGATGGAGATAAACATGCACAAAAGAGATAACCAACTCTGAGCCTGGAGGCTTCGCTTTTTTACCCTGGTCTGGACAGATTCTTTTCTATGAGTTTGCAACAAACACATTCCAATGGAAGGCCGATGCTGACATAGACCTGGAAACAGATGACTCTAGATTTCTCCTGGTATACTTTATCCAAGTCATCAGGGGATAGCACTTCTTCATGGCTTCCCTTCCTCATCCACAAACTTCTGGTGCCCACTGGACAGCACCCAGGACTCTGCTTAGATGCCTTCTCTGTGCAGTACCCTGGAAGGAGAATACTAAAGATATTTAATTCAGTTTCAACTCCTTTACAAAAGAAAATACAAAACTTCAAAATAAAATTAAGACTAAATATTTCAGTCTCTTTCACTGCCATCACCAAAACTCCACTCAAAATGAAACACAGAAGATTCATCCTCTTTCCCCTCAGGACTTGGTTCAGTCTTGCCCCCAGTTAGCTAAATCACCAAAGTTTAGGGGCTTTCAGAGAAAGTTTGGCTGAGTTTGTAGTGGAATCTGAAAGCAAGAAACATTATCAGGCTCTTGATCTTTTAGGGAAAACCCCCACACATTCCTGTATGATAGGTGTTGCAAAACTGGTTCGATAATATTAGAGTTTCATCATATGTGAACAAGTCTTCTCTTTTCCTCTTTTTGATTTCTGCTGGAAATGCCTGAGAGAGAAAGAACAGAAAAAATCAGAACCGTGTCTCTCTTTACCAAATGGTTTCTCCAGAACAGCATTTTGATTTTCATAGTAAATAAAAGAGAAGGGGGAAAAAAACCCAGCAAAAGTTTGATATAGTAAACCAGGTAAGTAGCAAAGCTACTAAAAACAGTACCAAACCTAAAGCAATTGACTGGAATTATATCGACCAATTCTCTATGTTTTTTCCTAAATTTACACTAAAGTCATTGAAACACATTTACATGTCAATAAAACAGTGAACAGACAGAGATTTTCATGCCTCTAGCAAAGTGCTGTATTCTAAATTTAGCTCTGAATTCTTTAGCAGTTCAAGCCTCAGTAAGTTTTACAAGACAATTCTGTTGCCTGACCCCAGGCCCTGGTTTCTGTTTTTCATTTCCACTATGGCTTATTTATTCTTGATAGAATGACAGACATGCCTCCCTCTCCAGGTCACAGCTCTATCAGTGCATGGATCAGCCTGCCAGGAATATCCTTAGTGCAACCAACACATCCATTGGTGAAGTAACACCATTCCTGTGAGAGACCCTGGGCCAGCTGCACAGCTGATGTAAATCCGTGCTGTGGAGCAATAAAGATTTGCAGCAGCTGAGATACTGACAGTACTATTCCCAGCCAAAACTACTCCAGCCATCCATTGATTCCAGCATCTCTTTCCAAATGGATATTCCCATACAAAATAGAAGTCTCCTGTCAGGTCATAAAATGTACAATTGTTTGTTGAGGGTTTCCCATTCCTGGAGTATCTTTTCCTTTTTACAAAACAAATCCTGTAACGGTTACATTAAAATAAAGAGTTCTATACTTATTTCTAAATACGGAAATATTTTTGTAAAGATGACTTGTATGACAAGGAATAATTTTATTTTTAGAGATTTTTTTATTAGTTATGCAACAAAAAGGACATATTGATAGAAAAATTATGTTTTTTTCTTCCGTCTTCCAGTTTAGTTTGGGCACACATATGTAGATTTGGGGATCTTTCACTGCCAAGCCCTCTATCATTCTCAGAGGGTTTTTTCTTTTTCTGACCTAAGCCTCATCCTGGTTCTAATGCAAAACAGATGAAAACTTTCTACTCTGAAGGGAAAAAAAAAGAGAAACAAGGCAGAAGATATTGTCACTAGACACATATTTGTTGCTTGTAAAGTAGTTATATAGCTCCCTGGGTCCACTTTAAAACCAAGGCCAAGATCTGACCTCAGTGTTTTCCTCTGAGCAGATGCTTAGCTATGAATTCACTTGTCACTTAAGAAAGGAGTCCTTCATTTTTATTTTTTTTTGCCTTCCTCTACCCTCACAACAATTGTTCCTTTTAAACAGTTGCATCCACATTTTTTGTGTAAAGGTTTTTCTCCAATGTCACTGGGAGCAACACTTCATGCGATGGTTTTTATTTAAAGACTGATGCTGTCACTTTCCAATAATTTGAACCATTTTTTCCAGATTGATTTATTTGTCTTTTCCACGGGTACTTCTTCAAATGCTTTCAGCTTTGTGGTTAGGTATTTCTATGTCCTCAGATCATGACTTGAAGCCTGCTGTAAAATGTCAGAAAAAGGTGGAGAGAGGAGATGGGTGGAGGACTGCAGAGGACCCTCTGC
The DNA here is from genome assembly GCA_013397095.1 of Sterrhoptilus dennistouni. Taxonomy (NCBI): domain Eukaryota; kingdom Metazoa; phylum Chordata; class Aves; order Passeriformes; family Zosteropidae; genus Sterrhoptilus; species Sterrhoptilus dennistouni. Next base: position 501,858 of record VWZU01009890.1, read on the forward strand.
ATGTTGTCTGTGCTGAACAGAACCTGTTAGAAATGTGTGAAAGCAGAAGTTCAGGGGCCATAATGCACAATAGCTTACCTAGTCAGAAACCTGGGCATGACTCTGAGTCACCACATGGCATTTGTAGACCTTACTCATCAAATTTTTACCCATTACAGCTGTGTAAAGCATTCACAGGGAAACCAGAAACCACTCATGGTTCCTCTCGTTTCAGGTTTCCTTATAAATTCAAAAATTAAGTGGAGTTCATTGTGATTTGGTAATGTTTGCTAATCTGTTGAGAAAAATAGTCTGACATTCCATGATTTGAAAGTGTGGAAAAGGAATGGCTTTTCAAATTATACTAAATGATATATAAATACTAGATCCTGTCATTCTAATTTTTCAATTTGTATTAGTCTGAAGCGTAATGCTTTGTTGAGCACACAGACACTAAATTAAAAAGAGTATTGCCAGAAATAGCCCTAAAAGGAAAAAAAATAAAAAAGAGGAGACCTCAACAGGATAATAACATGCAAAATTTAGAAAATATATTTGTAAAGGATTTGCAATGAAATTATCCAAAGTGATGAGCAGACCTCATAAAGCAATGTAAGTATGGAAATGAAGGGATGCTATCATGACGAGAAATAAGAAGACTCAGATGCGACTTAAATATTGAATACATTGAATTTAATAAACATGGAGAGATCTGGAATCAGCAGCAGAGACAAAACTGAGCCAAAGTGGCTGGTTAGTAATAATGAATATTTCATTTTTGTACTACAGACCCTCTCAGAAAAATTTCTATGAAAGCATGAGCATCTCCCATGCCATAGGAGAATCAACTCTTTATTTATTATAACAGACAAAGAAACTATTTCCAGTGTGAATGTACTCTTGTTGAAAAACTTTTACGTTTAAGATACAAGGACACTGTTTATAAGCCCTTTATGTTGGTGAAATCTTATGATTGACTGCTATAAACATACTAGATGTTATACTGGAGACTTTTTTCCTAAACATCAATAATGATGTCAGTCTTACTTATCAAAGCAGGAGGTACTCTAGTCTTCAAAATAAGAACTACTTCTTCTAATGGATTTTCATGCAGGATGTTACTGTGGACAGGAGGTCTTAATTTGTCTAATTTTAAACTCTTTCCAGCATTACAGCTTGGCTTCACTTAGACTTTCAGAAAATACTGACAAAGTCCCAGCAGCTGTATCAAGGACAGGGCTGCAGGTTCCCTGGCTGATCTACACAGAAGGACCCCAAATACATCCCCTGGCTCTAGAAAGATTGCCATGAGTAGCATTAATGGCATAAATGGCTCTGGTTGAGATGACATGCACCAGTTTCATGAAACTGCTTGAAGACCCATGATTTTCATTCAGTCAAAAAAAATCAGGCTCCGATAACATGATACAATCAATACAAGCAAGAGTAGTGATTTTTGCTGTTGATATGCTGGAAATGTTGGGATTCCTTGGCAATGAACCATATGTTAGATGAGGAGCAGGTTAGCATTTCCAGACTAAATATCTCTCTGAGCAAAGTGGAACTGCTTCAGTATTTGGAGATATTTCCTAGAGAATATTTGACTTGGACAATTTATCATCTTCAACTGACTGGCTCTTACTGTTTTCATAAACTGCTAAATAAGATGCTTAGGTAAAACAAGTCTTGTATATGATTATATCCACAGGGTTAATACAGTTAAGACACCTGAGGGATAGAAAATCTGGCAAATATTTCAGCTTTTTTTAAAGAAGTATTGTAATTGTGTTGTCGTGCACAACCATGTTGTTGTGCTGGCCAAATGTTCAAGTGCGTGGCAAATTTTATTTCTTTTCCACCAAGCCATTCCATCATGATAAATCTTAGTTTGGGGTTTTTTGTTTTGGTTTTGTTTTGAGATTTTTTTTCCTCTCTGCGCTGTTGATGATTTTAAACACAAAGTTTAGACGTGCGTTTCCCGCAGCGTGCTGCCGGGCCTGTGTTCCACTTCGCTATCTACAGAGCACATGAACGCCGCCAGATGCTGCCAAACAAACGGGATTTTATCAATGTTTATTTGATAAGTTCTATTTGTGGCTGTAAGGCTTGACAGGGCCGTGCTGTCCCTTGTGACCCCCGGGTGGCCAGGCCGGGGCT
>VWZU01009899.1:0-21759 GCA_013397095.1 Sterrhoptilus dennistouni
ACAAAATGATTTTTTTTTTTTTTCCACGGTTTAACCCTTTGGGGATGGATCGAGGAGGTAATTGAGGAGATAAAAAGTCTCTGGAGGGTGGTTGGGTTTGCCTTGGTTTTTGGGTCAAATTGAAGTTGTGAATGTCACAGGCTCCCCAAAGGGTTAATTAGGATCTACAAACACTACTAAGGAATAGACAGTAAAGTTTGATCTGTTAGCCTGGCATACCAATGCTCCACAGCACCCAGCACTCCACAAGGTCCTTAACAGAGCTACCAGAGGTTCTCAAACAGCTGTTCACAAACAGTACTGACCACACAAACTGCTACTTTCAAACCAAATGATGAGTAAATATCCATCTAGGAGCTGGATCTTTACAAAAACCAGCGGTGTTCAGTGTCTGAATCCTGACATTTATGCCTTTATCACTTATCTGAGGTATTAATGGAGGTTTTTAATCTAGGATGTAAGGCTCATGGTTTCCAAAGCAGAATTAATTGAATTTACAAGCCATTCTGAATATTTTAGGCCTATGATGTTGATTCAGCAGAGTAATAGGGTGAGAGAAACCACAAATACTACAGACAAATTTCAAGGTTAGCATTGTTTGGGCAAGGCTCAGTTTGTCCATCCTTTACAGAGCTGACTCTGGCTTCAGAAAGGAAGTCTCACTTACCTTTAGATGATTCTCAGACTTCCTCTCCAGATAGATCACTTGAGTATTACACATTTTTCATTTATTCACAAAAATTTATTATTATAATAGCATTTTTAAATTCTATAAAGAATGCCTTGAGGACAGGCCACTGCTGAAATCCATCTCCAGAAAATGGTGTTTGGCTTCTGGGACACCAATTCCTGCCATGCAGTGCCTACTGATGTCTGGTTAGAAATAATACCCATGTGTCCAGCAGAAAATACTCAAATACCCATTTGGAGGGAAGGCTTTGGATTCCTTTTCTCTAACACTGTTCTTGTTTTCCTCCCGCTCTCATTTTCATAAAATCAGCAAGTGGCTTTATTCTTTTCCAGAAAGGAAGCGAAGCTTCCTCTTGCCACTGTCTTTCACCAGGTGTCAGCACTGCTGCTCCTCCACACAGAGCTTTGCAGTGCTGATGCAGTTTTTCATCTTTAAATCCACACAGTGCACCATCATCTAAGACAGAGGTGTTTGAAGAGGAAAATAAATGACATTTCTGCTCTGCAAAGCCACGGACAGCGCAGTGCAATGAGTGCTCCTCTGTAAGTTAAGCCCAAGTCCAACTCACATCCTCTGTGTTAAATGATGAATGCTAACCTGGTTTGTGGTACACACAGCCTAATCCCACACCATTTCAGCATCATGAGGTAATTATTTGCAGTGTTCTGAGGTACATCCATTTGGATTTCAGATACTTGCCTCCGTTAACTACTCTTTGATCTGCTCCAGAGTTAGGGCTGAATTCTGAAGTGTGGGATCCAGACCTTGAGATTGGTGGGCCTGATCCAGACTGGCCCATCCTCGGTGAGTTTTGTCTTCCACTTCCCCAGGACAGGACATCTCTGTTCCTCTGTCCAGGTGGAATGTATTTATTTTCTCTGAAACACAGCAAACTTCTATCAGTGCTGAGACACAACTGAGAGGCCAACAAAAAGCACCCCATTTTCTCTCTTTTTTTCTCCCATCAAGCCAAGGGGAAAAGTCTAAATAGTATCAGATGTTGACCCAACAGTCACCTTATGAATTGGCTTTTGAGAGTGGCCACACAGTCCACTTTATGAGCCCACAGGCACTGAAGGATTTAGAAGTAATGCCTGAAATTTTCCAGGACACACAGAAACCGCTGCCCTTTCCTGTAATTTGGGACGAATTCACCACGGTGACAGGTCAGAATGGGGAAGTTTGTTTCACTACAGAGATAATACAGGGCCAGGCAGAGGTGTCCAAGTCAGCCTGAGTGCCAAAACCAGCACAGGATTGTTTACACAAGGTTCCAAACCTAATCAGGCCTGCTGAAAAAGCCTCAGTATCAATGAGCAAACTGCTACAGTACCAAAATACCTCCATAATTTAAATAAAAATACTATTCACAGTGTACTCAAGTACCTAGTGTTCACACCATGTCCTTCTCTTTCATTAGCATTTCTCTGAACAGCAGTATATTTTTCTTCTTCTGTCCTTTCATCATTTTCCAAGGCAACCCGAGCTTTGTATTGGGCACTTGATTCAATTTCCTCTGCTAATTGAGTTGCTCTGGCTTCCCGTTTTAAAAACTCTTCTGAATTATCTCTTTCTAATGGCACCCTAAAAAGACAATGGAAAGGAAAAGAATCTCTGAAATGCATTCAAAAGCACAAAGGAGCTACAAAAATCACACAGTGTTAGTTCTAACCGAGTCAGGGTGAAAAAAAAAAAAAAAACCCTTGCTTCTAAGCCAGTAGACTTGCTGTCTTTTTTTCAGTATGAAATTCCTGGACTGGTTTGATATTATGGACAAATTCAGGGTCATTTACCTGCCTAGAGAGCTGAGGTCAGGGTGCAGAACTCCTCCACAGGATTTGTAAAATTCCCAGTCCCTAAAGCTGTGCAAAGGCTCCAACTTTTAACATGGTTGAGAACATCAGGCATAAAAAGCCTCAGACTGCTGTTTACATAGGAAGCTACTCCAAGAGCCCAAATTTGAATTTTTTTTTAGCTATTTACACACTGCCAGCAGACACAATCCTACTGAAATTACAAAGTGACATCCTTAATCCTTTGATAATTCCATCCATAGAATTTCAGCTCTCCCAGTTATGAAGAACTGCAGGAAAGGTGGATGGAACACTTCAGAGCACAGGACCAGAAATTCCTGACTCATTTGTGAGTGCCAGGACCTCAGTCCCATCCATTCCATGTCTCTCTTTATGGCAGGCAATGGAATATTGCAAAAATCATCTCTTAGGAAAGCCACCAAGTCAAAATTCAATATATGAGCACTAAAACACTGAAAAAACTCAACCAGGGATGGGATCATACCTTGCACCTCTCCTTCTGCCACCCATTTTTGGGGCTTACTTGTCCTAATTTTTGTGTCAAGTTTTAAAAAACAATTTTTTTCCCTTGATTTTAACTTCAAGGTGCAGAAGCTGTTCCACCAAACTCACTTCAGAATAAGCTACATAAAAATAGGCAACAGAGCTGAGGCTTGGCCCATGCTCTGCTGGGCATTATAGAATCACTACTGCCCATATTTTGAATAATATAAAGAAGAAAACCAAAGAAAGTAGGTGGAGATACCAGCCAGGTATAAAATAATTTATGCAAAGTTGCTCAAGTTGGTGGCAGAACAAGGAAAACAAGTAGCTTTGCCAAATTCCAAGCCAGCACTCAGCTACTGCAGCACAAGTTTTTCCCCACATTTTCAGCCAATCTAAACATTTACTGGCCTTATCAATGGTAACTGCAAAAATATTCAGTAAAACCCCTCAGCATAAAGCTTTGGTTCAAATAAGATTTACATGAATGCAAACCTGGTCCCAGGCCCCTCTGTTAATAACACAATAAAGGAGAACAGCCAATAATCCTCATTTTTTTAAAGTGAGTGCAAAAAATGAAGGGATGTATGGCAACCTCAAGAGGCAAGGAATGTTTTCATGTTTTCTAACAGGCCATTAAAGATGAGAGAAAGGGGATGAACAGGATGACATTGCTCAGAACCCTGGTGATGATCAGTACATTTGCTGGAACACAAACTTGTACCTTGACGCAGTTTGACAAACTATACCTGCTACTGCTTAGCTCTAGGAAAAGAAAACAATCAAACAATAAATCCTTTACAATCCTTCAGCTGCACATCTAAGCATTTAACTACACTGCTGCTCATCCCAGAGTTGGAAAATCAGGAAAAGAGCTTCCCAGTTTAGCAGACTGATATGCAAAGCAAGTTGCTTGACTGGGGTGGGGGGGGAAAAAAATGGAATTAATTTAAAGCCACCTTCACGTTTTTAATCTGTTTCCATTAATATCCAGAAAGCAGAAAGATGGAAGACTAAAGTTCAAAAGTACAAAAAGTACTTAGAGCAGTGAAGGGAAGGAAAGAACAGCTTCCCCAGGATTCAAACATAAGCCGATTAGGACACTTTGATTATCACCATGTTACAGGTCCAATTGCACAAAACAGAGGAATCAGATTGTTGAACCAGAGACCTGTAGACAAGTTCAACACACACACACAGAAAAAAAAAAATCAAAATATTCACTGCCATTCCTTGATACTCCAAAAAAAATCCCCAAGTTTCTGCTTCGGGGGTTAAAAAAGTGGGGAAATACTGAAGCCATTTCACAATGGCTGTGAACATCTGCAGTCCATTTGTGTTGCAGTTGCAGTGAACATTATAGCTGCAGACCCTGGGGAATAAATCACTGCCAGAGTAGCCAGAGCAGCCTTTATACTACTTCTATATTCCAGTTGTTATTATATTTGACTAAAACTTCAGTTTGGAGCTGCACAAGTCTGCTAAACAAGCCATCCCCACACACAACCCCCACCCTGGTTATCAGCAGCTTTTCAGCATTCCAGTATCTTCCAGATCAATTGTCTCAATAAAATCAGGATTTAGCCAAACTGCTCTGCTAGGTTAAACAAAAGCTATAGGTATAGCAGCTACATACAGACTAATTCACAGCTTTCCACTCTATTCCTGGAAGTTTCTGCAAGAAACAAGCCTTATTGCGTGGCTAAATTCAGAAAAACTCTGCAATGGGAATGAGCTGTGCCCATTTAAGGGAATATATAAAGATTTCTACATCTAACTATTCACAGAAAGCTGGCAAGGTTTCTTAAGCACCATTCATTCATTGCTTTTGCAGTTATTTGATTCCACAACTTCAGAAACTATGCAAAACGAGCTGCAGAATATAAAGTTTGTTAAACCAGGGAGAACATTCAATACAAATCTAATAACAAAATATTTTGGAACTTACGTATAAGAAGATAAACTGCTGTCATAAGTTGACACTACACCATAATTTTCTTCATTGTAACGAAACATGTCATTGGGATCCCATCCATTAGACTAGAAGAAAATGATGCTTGTTTTTCAAAATGACACTGGAAACACATTCCCTTCAAATTAAGGGCTGATGGCAGAAGTTAAACCTTCTGCCCTTTTTCCTGGGCCTATGAATTCACCGTCCAGATAACAGAGTTATTAATGCCACAGTTTATTTCAGGGAGCTTTGTTCATCAGCTGCACAGATTCTACCTTCAAAATCTATTTTATTTTTGTTTGTTGTGAGTCTTTGTATTGTTTTTATGAGTTTTTTTTTAAGTATATGCTCACTCTGTACTAGAAGACTACTGGCTAGCAAGACATACATACATTAATATCTTTTTTGTCTTTTCCAAAAAATGCAAATTAACACTTGTGAAACTTTTTCAAAAGCACTGAAGGATTACCTGAGAGGCATCACAGGCAGAAGACTCCTGTTGATCTGCACAACTCCCTCACTTTAGTAAAATTGTTATCACAGCACTCAAGCACAACAATAAATGGTTTGAATATTTTATAAAAGCACTGAGAGCATTTGGGTATTCCAATAAATCTCAGCTCTACAGTATGGACACCAAAACTGACAGGAGAATTGTTCTACCCAAAGTTAATATGCTCTAATCAGTAATATTATCTCCTTGAACACCACTGCAGGCTGAATACCTGGCTACAAGAATTTCTGCTTGAGGAAAAGCTGTGATATATCAGGACATGGCATTTGAGGCCATATTCTTCATCTAATGATTCATAATCTGAGACTGTCCCTGTGCTTGGGTCAGGCTTCCATCAATTCCCTCCATCTGCAGCCCAGGGACACTTAGCTGAGCACAATCTCCCCATAATTTCCAAGTGCAATGACAGTCAGACAGGAATGCTCTGATTAAACATCAATCACTTTGGGGCATTGCTGGATTTGGAGCCCTTAACAAAAGCTGCTTTTTAGCTGCAAGAGTCCAACACAGCTCTTACCACAGCAGCTGCCATTGATCAGAATTTACCAAAAGTGCCATTTGAAAGGCAGCTATTCTCAATCAGATCGTTCCAAAGGGCTGTGGCAGCTGCTGCCAAAGACTGAACATCCACCAGCACAATGCAGGACAGCAATTTTGCTCCTCCAAAGCTCATTACTGGATTGAAATTAAGGAATTATTTCAAGGCATGTCCAGGGAAACAGCTCGTTTTCTACTGATGGGCAGAGGTGATAAAAAGCATCACTTACGACATCGGTCTCCAGCGCCTCCAGCTCCTCGGAAGCCGTGTTCTCTCCTCCATCCCATGGCTCCAGATCCTTCTCCTTGTGTTCTCCATTAACTTTAGCACTGATGGCTGAATCAGTAAAAGCATCTGCAACAACAGTGGGGAGGGATGGGACCAGTGAGACCAGTCTGGGTAAGTTGGCACACTGGTTTTTATCTGAGGAGCAGCTGAATCACAGGCACAATATCATCACTCATCTTCTCTTGGAGCTGCTGGACATCAGAAAGGTGCTCACTCTGTACTTTTACTCCATGAAAGTACAGACTAACTTCTCCCATATCAGAAAATAGAATTATTTTTGGTTACTTTAAAATATTTTCTGCAATTACATGTATATTTGGGTGAGAAAAAGAGAAAAAAAGACAAAAAGACAAAACAAGGATCCTTACTCCTCTAGAAAACCCAAGACTTGTGTAAAACTCTCTTCCAACCAGTCCACACAACTGCACACCACAACAGTGTGCAAATATCAAAAAAGCAGGAAAGCAACTCCCTAAATGAGCAAAATACAAATTTCCTTTCAAATATCCAAATTTCTTCTATTTCCACAACTCCTCAACACACCAACAGAGCAATTATCCATCAGCTTGGTGCTCCCATTTCCTGTGACATGAACACAGGGCTCTCCTCTCCTGCCAGAGCTTTTCCAAGCAGCAGCTTATCCAAATCACACAGAAAAAATTCAGGAACTCTCTGCTTTTTGTTCTCAACAACATAAGAAAATAAACAACCAGTGAGTCTCTTCTATTGTTTATAAAAATTATAAAAACATCAAAAAATGAAGATCACAAACATGTATTTTGATTTGTTCATGTTTCATTCAAGACAGACTTAAGAAGAAATAATACCAGAGTATTATTGTAAAAATATTTAAATATTTCTAAAGCCATTCACCAAGGAAGCCAAGCTTTTGTATTTATAAGCAACTAGATCTCAGAACTACAGGCAGCCCCTTAAAAAAATCAAATAAGCTTGTTATAAGCTCATAAATAAATAAATCAGCCTAAGATAAATAAGTCTTCAATCCAGAATTTCCTATCATCATTCTACTGACAAAATAAGGAGCAAACATTTCAGACCTTTAGAAAAGATGAAATCAAACCACCAGGCAATGCCAGATAAGGAAAAACGTGGCCTAAATTAACTTCTGGCAAGACCTAAAAATCTGCCTTAAAAAAAAAAATAAAATGAACTTTAAAGCTATTATGAAAAGAATTCCCAACATATGCAGTTGGCCACTGATGTAACAGCTTTTACACAATCACTGAAGATGTTTTAAAGAGAGACTGCTGACACTGCTTATTATTCCTGTTTTACCCAATCTCAGTGAAATTCTGCACATATGTTGGATAAAACTTCACTACTTCACTGTGCTTGGTTGGAAGAATGACAGCCAGCACTATCCCATAAAATGCTCACAGAAACAGCTTTAAAAATGTACTTTATTATAATATAGACTATAGATATGTGTTCAAATGTCATCTGAAACTACACAGGAACACAGTGCTAACAACTCATAGTTACGTAGTAGCTAAAGAGCAAATTTTTAAGAATTTTTAAGAATGGAAACTCTGCATTTACCTTATCAATACCCCATGGCTTAACTCAGATAAACCAGTGCTGCTCCTGCCTCAAACATCATTAATTCCATGTTTTATTTCTGCTCAGATTGGGACATTTTACACCAAATCCAAGTTGGAGGCTCTTTATGTCTTTTAGGAAACTGAAATTTGTTTCTGCATCTCTGGGAGTGGAGGGAGCTCCTCTCCAGTGAGATTAGATAAATATGAAATTATCTAATGATTTATCTGCTGATGGCAGCACCTGATGAAGGCAATCTGTGTTTCAGAAGGGTGTTCCCTTAATTTCTATTAAATTCCTCCAAGCAAACTCCACACAATTGTGCCATTTTGGATACTGTGAATAAAATACCAGCTTAACAAGACTCATCTACTCAACCCACTAATTTTCTTATTTAAACAGCCACATAAACATTCAGAAGAGCTGTTATTGTAATGATACAGATAGAAAAAGCACCCAAGTCAAAACAAAAACTCCACTATCAGCAAGTGCTCCAGGTCTCAGTAGGATGTGTGCAGTCACTGCTGAGCTTCTCAGTAAATCCAAAATATCACAGGGCACAGGGAGCTCCACCGCTCTGTGCTCCTCTCCCATTTTACAATTAAAGTCACAAGTGAGACTGTGCCTGTTTAACCTCTACAACTCAAAGAAAGTCCAAAGACAGGAGAAATTCAAGCTACAAAGGCACTCCCAGTCAGACAATGTGGTCTCAAGAGCATCCAGGCAAAGTTTAAATGCAGCAGGATGGTACCTCAAGGCACAGATCAGTATTTCCCTGGAACAAAGAGCAGTGCAGGCACAGGGCAGAGCAGAATTAAAAACCCAGCAAAGCCTCTACCAAAACTAATCAGCAACAAAATTGAGAATGAATGTAAAAAACTCTAAAAATAAGACTTTAGAAAACAAAAATGTGGGTCTTAAGATGATTAATAAAGTAGAAAGTAAAGCATGAGCTACTGCTACAAGTGCTGAGTGGCAGAGCAATAAGTGACAAGACACTGCACAGGCTCAGCTTCCCCCTTATCTGGTGCCTCTTATCTCTGAGCTGTTGAACAAGCAATTCACAACACCTTGACAAGGCCAAATTTTTAATCAATCCCTTTTCTACACGGTAAAACCAGAGTTAAAGATCAAATGGAACCTGGTGAAACAAGGGGCTCAGGCTGTAACACTCAATTAGCCCCCACTGCTCCTATACCTGCTTAATGTGACATTTCCTAAGCAGAGGAGTTGGGTATCAAAGACCTCATTTTAAAGCCTGGTAAAAAATGATGAAATCATTTTTCATGAATGGAAAAAAAAAATCCCAAGTAGAACTCCATGCAATGGAAATTCATATTAAGACAAATTAAAAAGACACGTTCCGTGAAAAACTCAGCTGGGGCAAATTCTTCAAGTGTGTGCTGCTAAATGAGTTAAAGAAAAAAGTGCCAGAACAGAGCAATTAAGAGCTCGGGTTTAATTAATTTCAATGTCTAACATGCTTGTTTTCACAAACAGATTTTGGTGAAGAGCACAAATGTGCAATTAAGTGCCAGTCTGCAGTTGAAATGCCATTAAACCAATCAGTGTTACGTGCCAAAGGTGCTGATGCCACTGACTGAAGCTTTGATCAAGTCGAAGTAAACTGAGGCTTCACCTTAAAGGTTTCAACAGTAAACTCTGATTTGTTTTGTAACTGCTTCCTACTGATTTGAAACATTAAAACCAGTTACCACCGGCTCTGCAGAGCCAACATTTCCTTCCTTTGTTCATAAGATGCCTTCTGCTATTCCCCTTGCAACACTTTCTCTGGAAGGATGCCACTTTCAGAGCTAATTCAAGGAAAAACTTAAATAGCCAATTCTCTTCTGCCTTTCTTTTCATTGGATTTGTAGTATTTTCCTCAGCGTGCCAAGAAACAATAAAAACATTGCAGAAGTCTTTTACTTTACCAGTAAGTTATGATGTTTGAATTGTCTTGTCTTTAAAGAGAAGCCAAGAAGGCAACTCCAAAGCTTTACTGAAATTTGAATCCCATGCAAACCAGCTCTGTGTGGACTGATCAGTGTTCAGGGCTCCAGGAAACACTTCTTGTGTAGAATCAGAAGAAACAGAACCTCCTGCATCAATCAGGAGCCCAAATCACCCAGCAGCAGCAAGATCTCAGCACTCAAAGGTGAAGCAGAAAGATGTGATAATATTAATGTACAGCCAAGGATTTCAGCCTGCACTGAGAGTGGTTTTTTAGCAGCTGATTTCCACTGCACATAGAGAAATCAGTGTCAGTCCCTCTTTAAAAGCAGACAGAACAGTCTGAAAGGGGAATGATGGATATAATACAGCTTCACCTGAGTTTTCCAGGGTATGTTTCATTCATCAGCCTGCCTGTGCTGCAGCGAACCTCAATTCTGCAGAGAGAGACCCTCAGGTGGCTCCCTCCTATTCCTCTGGAAGCCAAATAAGCACCTCCAGGAGCTGCAAGGTCTGTGCAGACTGACAGAGCTGCAAATTAGGGCCCAGGAAGCAGGGACATATTGATTTTTCTGAACATTAACAGCCACAACACCCCTCTCTGCACAGACCTACCCATTTTTTTCTCCCAACCCTCCCAATTTCTGCAATCTGGGCAGACCCCAGCCTCTCTCCATGGGTGCCTCTGAAGGTGCAGTGTCATGTTTGGCACAAACCCACGTGTGCTGCTCCCAGTTCCACCCCCCAGGCCTGCAGTGGTGTTCCCTCCCCTGAACTCTTTGGGTGGGTTATCAGCTCCCTGCCCCAAAGCTGCAGGGCTGTGATAGCACTGGCAGCTGCCTGGCAGGCTTTGGCAGAGGCTTTTCACAGACAACTCTATTTTCCTTCTTCTTCCCATCCCATTCCCTTTCTCCCCACCTGCTGCTCTGTCCCATTCCTCTTCCAGTCTCTTTTTTCATAATGCAGAGAACATCTCTGCCACTCAAACCTGAGGATGGACCAGAAGATCCAGACCCACAGCCTGGAGCCCATTTGCCCACATCCCTCCAGCCCACCAGGGAACAAATGCCAGAATAAAATCCATAGATACTTATACTGAAATGGGAGACCAGGATGCATTAAAACTTTCTAAGCAGTATCTTCTGCAGGAATTTATTTAGTTCAAGGGCTCCACAAAAGTCTAGAAGTCTCCTACAGGGTAAGAAACTACACAGAGAGGATCACAGAATATTCTGAGTTGGAAGGGACCCACAAGGATCATCAGACTCCAGCATCCCTCTCCCAATGGAGAGCTCATGAAAAAACCCTTTTATTTAACTATGATTTTAAAGCCTTTCCAACCAAGTATTTCCAAATTCTCCTCACTTATCTGTGAAAGCCAAAAACCATTGAGGGTTAGACAATTTAAAAGTCTCTGTTCCTAGGTAAGTGTAACCAGAGCACCAAGGAGAGACCATTCCCTAAACAAGGAACACCAAATCCTGAGGCAGGAGTTCAGAGTCAGTTTTCACTCTAAATCATCCAGTACCACTAAAATTTGGGTTTATTTACAAGAACAAAAGGCCAGCAGTTCCTCCATGCACATTCATAAACTTCCAGCCTTTTGAATCCTTGCTTATTTAATTTCGCAGGAAGCAGAAAGTCCCTCATTGCTCTAATTTGAAGGTGTGATCAGAGACTGAGTTACACTTTCAAGTGTCATTTCCAGATAATGTATTTTTGAGACAAAATGGAAAGCAGATTAATTCACCCACTCTGAGTTATCAAGTTCTGCAGCCTTCCAGTTTATCTTGCTCCAAGTCTTTATGGCTTTATTTCAGCTCTCCAGTATTTAAGAGATTTAGACTCAGTCATTCCACCTAATAAAGTGAACTGAGGGACTGTTCAACCTGAAACAGTCATTTTCCTCTAGAAAATGTCCATTGAGCAATTATTCCTAGAAGCAGTAGTATATTCCTCATTCAGTCTGCTCAAAATCTATGAAAATTGGGTGAGGGAGAGCCCAGTTTGCATTTACATTAAAGTGATGTTCATACCAAAGCCATTATAAAACAGCTCTCATGTAATTTAAATTCCAAGTCCCATCCAGAACCTGGAACTTATCTGCATTTCAATGCTGCATTTGCTCTGACATTATGCATCATCTGGGGAAAAGCAAAAATTCCTTGAAACAACAAACCCTCTCACTCTGCAGCTTTAAATCAGGCAAGAACATCCACAGGTACAAAAACAAGGTAAGAGAGAATTTTTCATTAAATGTCCTCAGGTCCCTACACATCTTTAAGTTCCTGCTAATGGGAATAAAACCTGAGTTCCAATAACCACTGAGCTCCTGTGACAGTTGTTAATCAACCTGTAAATGTACAGAGACAATTTCATCTCGTGCCATAAAAACCTGTGCATTTCCTTTTATTCCTTATCCCAGCAAATCAGCAACATCAAGCATAAAGACTCTGGAGATTTGCTGCCCAAAACCAGAGAAATCTGCAAAGGAATAGAACTGACTCATGAGCTCTTAGGTTCCAGAAAAATAATCAGGGGCTTGGAGGTCAGACATTAAAAGTATGAAGACTGAAAAATTGTTTCATTTGAACAATTTCAATGTCCTCAAGATTTGAACTTGTCTGTCACCTTCCTGTATCTCGAAAAGCTTTACCTACAGGTCTACAAGAATTAAAGGAGAAATGAAAACACAAATAGAGGATTTAAGAAGAATTTTTAGCTTTGTTTACAAGAGTATTTATAGAATATTTCTATGAATGCATGAACACACAGAAGTTACCTCAGTATAGACTCTGTATATCTCAACTCTGAGAAATAATCTTTTTCCAAAGTGTTTCTGTATTCATAGATTCTTGTATAACACTTAACACAGAAATTTAGAAAGATATTTACAAAAAATGTATCTGCCTCCCATAGAATCTATAAAATATTCTGTAAAAACACTAAAGCTTTGCTTTCCACACACCAAACCAGCTACTCAATTTTATTTTTTTTTTTAATTTCTGATTTCACAAGGTGCTAAAGTTTTTGCACTCTTTAAGAACTACAAATCCAAACACGAACTTCAGCATTTGGATCCTAAAACACCTACTTCAAAAAAACCCCCTCGAATTATAATCTTAAAACGTTAAAAAAATTTTAAAACAAAATATACCTCTTCTGGCATAATTGGTATCCATATCCTTAAAATGCACCATAACAAAGTCTGAAGACTTGAACAAGATACTCTCTAGGATGTCCTCCCGCTTTGGCCCCAAACTGGATTCTGCAGTTTTCCGATGAGCAGCATCAACCACTAAATCACACTGTGGGAAATACAAACACAAGGCACTGCTTCACTGCAAGGTCATCCCCTCAGAAATTTCACATATTTGCAAAAAAAAAAAAAAAAAAATAGGTATCTGCAATCTGCTTGTGTAAATCTAGGCATGAACAGTAAAAATAATTTGCAGAAAATATTCAAATTTTAATCGAATGTTGGTTATTCGGCATTAGGAATTTTCATAATAGAGAAGAGTCAAAATATAAAGAATTACCTTAGGACTGTAGGTTTTAAAAACTCCTTCATATATACCACCATTTTTCACCTGTACTTCACATTTGGATCCCTAGAATGAAAGAAAAATGAAAATATAACTTTCTATCAACACGACAAACGACATTTCAGTGATTTTCTTAAGCATGTGTTTTTACATAGGTCCAAAGTGTAAAAATATTTAGCCAAATCTCCTCATTCAGCATCTGCCCATTTATAAATACACTGCTGTGCTCTGCAAATTCAAATAGCTGGGTGTGTATGGGCAATTCTGAAGGGATTTAAGATATTCACTGGAGAATATTTGGTTCTCACAAGACTCTTGACCAGTTAAAACACACAAAGAAGGCTTTGTGCAAACCCCAAATCTGTGCCTGTGTGGGTACAAATAAGGATAAAAGCTTATCCTGGCCTCAAGAAGATGTGGGATAGTCTGCTTTACTTCATTTTGCCATGTCAGGGCTTCCCTAAAAATCTTGGGAGAAAGGTTTCTAATCTCTGCACATTTTATTTATCCAGAACCTCTCTAAAGACAGGAAACTCAAAATACAACCAGTGCACCTAAGAAATTTGCTGTACCTCTGTGAATCAAACCTTTCCAAGCCTCAAATTTCTGTGATCCTTTAGAGCTCAACCTTGGCAAAAAAGAGTTTTAAAAGTTTAATATTCACTCCTTTATATTACAATTAGTGCTTTAGTTAACAATTCCCTCTCAGTATAGGAACAATCCTTTCAAATATGAAGACTTACAACAACTGATGTGAGTATGTGAACCATTCTCATGTTTGCATAGATGCCATCAAAAGAAATCTGAAAAATAAGAAAGCCATCATAAATATTGAAATTCCAAAAGCCAGAGCACCCAACCCAACTCAGGTTTTCATCAGCACACAGAAAATCTCAGAAACACTGAGTAAAAATCTTACTCAGGCAAGATACATGGAATGTTTATTATTAATTATTAATATTAAACACACCAGGGGAGATTTTCAGAGGGCCCCTGACTTTTCTCTGACCAGTTAAAGATCTAACACCCTCCCAAACAAGCTAAAAACCCCAGGGGAGCCCCTAATGTCAATCCATTTAGGAAATTCTCTGGCTGGCTGGGTGCAGCTGATATGGACAGATTTCAGGGATGTCAGCAGGGCTTTGTTTTTAAACAAAAACAAAGCCCTGCTGGTTTTAAGAACCATCAAGAGAATAAGGCACTTGCAGTGCTGCAGAAGCAAAAAGGTGTTTTCAGGCCTGCTCAATCTCATCCTTTCATCTCCCAGCCCTGATTACACACATTAACAGGAGCTAAAGCCATCAAATCGTGGAGTGCTAAATTGCCACAAACCCTGTCATTAATTTAGTCCAAAGTAACTCAGTGCAGCACCAGGACCTGCAATCCTGACTGGGAGAGCTGGGCAGGTGTCCCCAGGCTGCTGGAGGACACATTCACCTCAGTGCAGGTGTTTTGTTGCAATCCCTGGTATCTCTTCGTAAGAGATGCTACAACAGTTCTTGGGATTTCACCACATTCTGAATTTTTCAACTGAAAACGTATTTTTAACTGTCAGCCATTTTCCTGGGCTGAACAGACAAGTTTAGGGACACTCTTGTGCTCAGCAATCAGTACCCAGCACATAGAGGCCAGAATTTGGGGATGTTTAGTGTTTGCCTATGACCTTTTCCACCAGTTTTCCTCAAAGCTTCTTTGGTTTTCCTCAAGTGTCTTGGTATCTTCAATAAACATTTATGTAAGCAAACTGCAGCCCTTTTAAATCTTCCTGCTTCTGCTCCATTCCCCAAAAATAGGCATCTTTGAAAACCAGGCCAGCAACAAATTGGCAAATATTTGATTAGTGAAGTTCAAAGATTCACTCTTTCAATCGAGATCCATGTATTTAGCTCTGATAAAATGATGTTCTGCAAGTCAAGCCACATCTATACTCCAACAATACTCAGCCTTGAGAACAACTGGAGCTGCACATTGGAGCTACTGAGAATAATGGTTCAGCAATTTTACAGCAAAGCTAAACAAAGTAGTTATTTTTATTTCATTAAATGCTGCCTTAACTGTCATCTGTTTAAGGGTGAAACCAATGTCAGAATTTTCTAATTCAAAAAGCACTGCCTTAAGTTAAATGTTATTTATATTTACAGCTGTAAATTGCAAGAAAATGTAGAATATTTATATCAGTGCAGTCAAAAGTTTAAGTGAACCTTCCTCTCTTCATTCTCCCAGGAGACTTCAACGAATGTGAGATGCTACTCTTTAGAAAATTGTATCTCACTCTAAAGTATCCACCCACCATGGTATCCCAAGGAAAAAAAAATGGAGAGAATATTCCAGTATCTGCCATTCTTATAAGTTGTTTCCTCCTGCTCTGCACTGGCACAAAGAGGAGAAACCACAAACTTACCGTAGGCTGAGGTGGTCCTTTGCCACTGCTGCGGCCTCTGCAATTAAACACACACATGGGATATGATTAAAGAACTGCTCCATTTCCTACCAAGCAAGAATTCCAAACCCATCTTAATTCAGAGTTGAGAATGGAGTTGGGAAAAGCAGCATTCCCAGAGAGCAGAGCCTGACAAGGACCCACTGGGTTTATCTCCAACCTGCTGATCTACCAAGTGCAATCAGCAGGCAGAGGGTTACCTCTGATAAATTAAAGGACAAAACTAAGAAAATACTAAACAAAAGAACAATCCTGCAACTAAAGCAAATTCCAAAACTTTATGGCACACAAAACCAGGACCCAGATCAGGCTCAAGCCCTACACAGCAGAGGGTCCCTTCCTTGAGCCAGGAGGCTCCAAATGTTGTCACTGTCAGATTTGGGCCACCCAAACTGACCCTGCCACAGAGGCCACAGAGGAGCCCTGACTGTGAGGCTCTACCTACAGAGCTTATTTTCAACTGGTCTCACAACCCTGAAAACCCAGTAATTCTTGTCCACTGTCCCAAAAACACCAGCTCCTCCTAATGCCAATTTGTCACTGTGTAGCACTCAGGACACCCTGCACACTGAGAAGGGTCAGTCTGTGTCCTCCACCCCAGGCACCTGAGCCCCAAAACATCCCTGCAGCTAAAAAAGTCCCCAACAGCTCCAATTCTTCAACTCCACTGGTGTGTCTTAATTCTAAGCTCCTCCCTTGTACCAAGAAGTCCTAGTTTCAAATACTCCTCATAGTGATTTAGATTTGTGTTATGACTTCAGGAGCGCTCACTGTAACGTGAGGCAAAAATAAATCTTCTGTTCTATTAAAAAACCCCTCGATTTTTAAAATAGACTCACCTTACTGACACACAACCATTTCAATAAAGACACCTGAAGAATCGTGCCTGGTATTACCTAAGCAACACTGAAATCTAAATGCAACTGGATGTCACACAATCATGGAATGGCTGGGGTTGGAAAGGACCTCAAAGATCCATCCTCATCCCATGGGCAGGGACACCTTCCTCTAGACCAGGTTGCTCAGAGCTCCTGAACACCTTCATTAGATGCCAACTGCATTCAAATGCTTTTTAAAACACCAAGGTGGGTCTGAATACATCCTACCCTCCCCTCAAATAACTGGCCTTTATAAAAGAGAGGTCACAGGGTGGTCAAAAAATCAAAGGAACTTCTCTCAGTGAACATAAATAACCCTTCAATAAATTCTGCCGAAATAAGCAAAGCCATCAGAGAGCCATGAAAGGCCTTAATGAGGAAAAAATGAAAAGCCATTAAACCATCACCTGCCTCATTTCCAACAAGCTTCTGCATCAGAACTGTGGTCTCAGAGCATCACACACGCTGGGGGCATTGGCTGATGGCAGAACTGCAGATTTGGGGTGCCCAGCAGGTATTTTCAGGATATTGGAGAGTGCTAATCTCACCAAAAAAAGCTCTAATGCAAATAACCTTTATTTAACTACCCATCAGCCTTAACTTTCCATAGGGCAGCTTCACAATATGAGGCTTGCTCTGGAGCAAATGTCACCATTCACCAAATTTGTTAAATGGCCTCTGAGAGAACTGAAGCCTTGTGAACCTGGAATAGCATTATTGCATAATATTCAATCCTCCTCTTTCTGAAAGTCATTTCACCAGATGTGGAACCCCCACAGAGGAGGCACAGGCCAGTTTGATTTGTCCTTCTACTGCTATAACCAAAAATGTGACCATCACGGTCACTCACAGAACTTGGCCAAAGTCGAACAATTTTACCAGTTCCGTCCGCTGCTCTCATAGATTTTTAGAAGATCCTCCTTCCTCATCAGCTACAGACCAAAAGTGAAAGAGTTTCGTGTCTTTGCAAGGGAAACCACTCCCATTTTTAACGACAAAGTATTCTTAGACCTGAAATAACTGGGTTGCTAGACTGGGCAGAAAGTTTGGAGTCTTCCCTCCAAGCATCAACCCAAGTGTTCCAGATTTTCCATCTCTCACCACATTTCCGAAATTGCAGTTCCTGCCCACATTTCTTCAAGAAATAAACTGATTGTGCACATCCACATCAGCAAGAAGCCTCAAGCTCTACATCAGCCAAGAATTAAAGCAGAAATTCTCTGTTCTATCAGGTGTCTTTATAGATCTGACCTCTTGTTTTCCAGCTACAACTGTTAATCACAAACCACTGGAAAAAAACCAAACAAAACACATTCACCAAGATGAAAAAAAGAAATGTGTTTACCAATCCTACCAGTGCAACAATTTAGCCAAAACTGTATCTTCTGCTAAAATCAAGGCCATCAACTTGAGTTTCATATTCCAATAGGTGAAGACTCAAGTTTGAACTATCATTAGGCACATCTTTGATGCAACATATGAAAAAAACCCAAACCTCAGGACCTTTACAAAAGCAAAAGGTAGCTGGGTTTTGCCAGATGTTCAACATAATTTGGAAGAGGGGTAACACAAAGAAATGGAGGTGGGGGGATCTAGGAAGGCTCAGTAGCAATTTGGCACTGCTATTTTAAACCCCATTTTCGTTAGGGTAAATGGGGCCAAAAAAAAAAGTAAAAATTTAGCATTGCAGATGTGTGGTTAAAGGTAAACCTGGGTGAAGGCAGCCTGGCAAATCCAAGCTGGAAACCCTTTGCTTTGGGGTAGCAAAGTCACAAACTCAGGACAAAGTAACAACTGAGTGATTACGCTTAGTGCAAACTCCTTGGATCCAGCACTTTACACCCCAAGAGGCAAAGTCTCCATGAGGACTCAAAAGCTGCACTATAAATGTTTCTTCTCAGCAGCAGCTTGCACATTTTTTTCTATTTTTATGAGTATTTCCTCAGCATCCCTCACCTCCCTCCTTAATGTTTACATGCCAAGTAGAGCCTTTGTATAAGCAAAACAAGGTCACACATTTGTATTTTCCCAGTTAATGCAAGGGAAACAAAGTCGTTCCTGGATGGGAAAGAAAGTCTCCAGTTTTCTCTCCAGCAGCACCTTCACTTTGAAACTAAGAAAATAAATGCAGCCACCCTGCAATTAATGTCTGCAGCAGAAATGCAGCTACAAAGACTCGAATTTAAAGAGTGTGAATGGATGTCTCTGGAGCACTGACATTGTTGCAGCTTGGAAAACAAATTTACAGGGTACTCTAAAGAACTTTAGTGCAGAGAGCTGGCAAAGCTTTTCTTCTAAGGGAGAAATCTGAAGTGCAAGGTTTTATTTCAGTGCAGTGTTTGGCTCCATAAAGTCAAATGAATTGAAGATGTCAAATGAAGATTATGCAAGAAGTCCTGCAGCTTTATTTTCTGTAGTTTTTTTCTCCCAATATGAACATTAATAATGTCAATTCCTTTCTCCACACAGGGTGACAGCTTCTACAGCATCTGGGGATGTAACAACCTGACTCAAGTGTGGCCCAGTGCACACCTGGAACCTCCTGATGGGCTTAGTCATTGAAGAACCTTCACAGACATTGCCATGAATCAGTTGTTAAATTAAAAGTTACTCAAAACCAGGGATATAACACCACCCTGAAGTGGATTCACAATGATAAGGAAAGAGGCCTGTAGGTTAAGCAGTCATTCTGCTCAGCAGTTTAACACAGTTGCACTAAAACCCACACAGAAGATGTCAGAACCAACTAGAAAAATCTCTGACTGGCACGTGTGATCAGACCTCCAGAACTGTCACTGCCCTGAAATTCCAGCACCTTGGCACTTCAACATTCCCCTTTCCTTCCATCTGAACAGGATGGGCACCATCCTTAAGCCTCCAGTGAGGCTCTCAAGAAAGGGATGTCAAGGAAGAAGAAAAATAAATGGAGGCAAGGAATTTGTGTTGTTTGCTTTTGAGATTGAAACACGGAGGTGGTTTCAGTTTTAGCTTTTTGATGGGAACAAGCCATTTTTAAGGGACAGTAACTCGGTGTATTCTTACAGGACCCCCAAGCCTAGTTAGGCAAGCAAGTTACCAAAATGAAAAAAACCCTTCTGCCACAATTGTAACAAGACAAGAAACATCCAAACCCCGACTCTGTTTTGCCTTCAGATAAAATAACAATGGGGGAAAATAAACACAAAAAAAAAAAAAGGGGATGAAGAGATGAAGGCTGGGATAGATGCAACTTGCAGCCAGAGGACAGCTGACCCTCCTGTGCTTGCATAACAGCAAAACTCCACTCAAAACACAGAAAGTAATGTTGGATAATGTTCTGTAGTGCAGGGAGCAAGTTTGTGAACCAAGTCTGCATTTTCCCTAATTACAGCTCACTGTGCTATTGGCATCTCCCCTGCAGCCCAAGCCCATCTGCCATAGTGCACATTAAACAAACACACCACTTCACTTGGGGCCTCTGTATAATAAAGGTATTAATCCTCCTTTTTTATCTCAAACACCTTCAAGGATGCCTTTATTTCTGATTTTCCCCTTTATCTATCAGTAATTAAAAGTATAGTTAAAAACCACTGGAGTGTCCTGGTTGTTCACACAGGATTTTACCTTTTCTAATCTGAAATACAGATTAGAAATATAGATGTGCACCAGTATGAAGCCATGGAGAGCAAGGCAGTGAGCAGAGCTGACCCTTCCCTTGTGATCAGAGGTAGAAGGACAAGTGCTCAGCCCAATTCTTCCAGTAACAAACCCACAGCAGAAAATGAGGCTCAGGACAGTTAATTATCAATGAGTTTTTTGCCCTAACTAAGCTTTTAAGAGCAACTTAGCCATGAAAAGTAACATTTTTTTTTTCTGCATGGGAATGTAAGTGCTACAGGGAAAGGAGCTGCTGGGCCGAAAGCTTGGCATAAACTGGAGATGTTTTAAGTTTTTATTAAAGAACATAACGCATCAAATTGATACCAAGATGCAGACCACCAAAATTTTAATTTTCCTGAACAGAAAAGCCACTCAGCTTTTCAATCACATGGCCAGATTTACAGCATGAACCATCTTGGAATTTGCACTCCCCAAAAGACCAAGGACAGCTATAGGGGAGGTTCTCTGAAGGTTTTCCATGGGGCACCAGCAAACCTGGGACTGTGATTTTACAGACCCTCCATTCAGAAATAACTTGAAAAATTAAGAAAGAAAGAGCATGAACAGCTCTGAGGGAACACAGCAGTTGTTCAGCAGCCCCACCAGAATTCCCTAAGGAGTTCTGAAGTAGAATTTATCCAATGGAACCAGAAAGGCAACACTGGTAGGAGAAATCCAGTGGCTTTAACCTTAAACTTGGGAGTGAATTTGAAGCTGACATTGCCAAATCTATGGGGGCAAGTGCTTGCCATCAGGCTGAATTTCAAAAAATGAGCTGGAGGTTTTGTTGCCCTTCACGTTAACCTCTACAGTGCCACTGTGTGTTGGCAGGGACAGAGCCCAGTAAATATCACATCCCATCTAATGCCACATGTAAAAACTATTAAATCCATGCTCTGAGCTGCTGAGGTATTGTTGTTGTTATTTATTTTGTCCTTTTCAACCCTTCCAAAGCTCTTCCGCTTCTAGATCCACTGGCTGGGAACAAAGTAAAACCCTATTTCCAGGGATGTCCAACAATGGGGCCACTGTAAATTCTGTTTTATTGCCAGTGCACAAAACAGAGTGGGAATAAACGTCCAGTCGAAGAGGAAGATGAATAAAACTCGAAATGAAACTGCTCTGAGCGACTGTGACCTTCAGAACAGCTACCGTCCTGCTCTGATCATTTGTTGTGAGCCCCACAACCCCGGAAAAATTCACAGCACCTACAGAGTTTATTATTTGAGGTAAAGAAAGGGGAAAAAAATACGAGTGGATTTGTGATCTGAGAGCAGGAGCGGGATCAATCTTCCAGAGGCAGCGAGTGTGGGGCGGGGAGTGGGGGGGGGAGGCGAGGAGAGGGCTCAGCCTCTGCAAGATTCCTGCCCCAAAAATCTGCGAGGAGAAAGCGAGGCCGCGCTCGGAGCCACCATCCAGCGGCGCGGCGCGGCCTGCCTGCCTTCCCGCGAGAATTTTTATT
>VWZU01009899.1:23161-45835 GCA_013397095.1 Sterrhoptilus dennistouni
CGGTGGGAGGGCGGCGGGCTCGGACCGCAGCACATCGTTCAAAAGAAACCAAGCGTCGAGAGAGAACGAAATGGAGGAAAAATGGCCGAGCCCTGGCCGGCTGCGGAAGGCCGGTGGAACACGCTAGGCCCTGCGGAGCCTCTGATCCGCAGAGATCCCGAACCATCGCTGCCAAACACATCCCTGCTCCTGGGGGAAAGCAAGATGGGGCCGGAGGATGGCTGCTTTCCCTGCAGTGCCCCTCCATCTTATAGATTTCAGAGCAGTCAGGGCTTCCCCTCGTAGTAATGTAAATTTGCGTCGCGCTGATGGATGAAATATTTAAGCTCGAGATGCCAGTTCTCCCCTCATTCCATGTTACCTGTCCACCATCACCAGGCTCCCCTGCAGAAATCCAGGGTGCAGTTGCAGTGGCTGTGTGTAGAAGCTGCTTGGTGCAGAGAGGGAATTTCACCAAATCAAAACTCATACATAAAAATAAAGCCTGGTCTGTCCTATTAAAAAAAAAAAAATTTAAAAATGCACATACAGGATTAGTAAGAGCAGATGCAACTTGAAAACCAAGAGCTAAATTGATTTATAGCCATGGTTACTCGAAATGCTCAGAGTTTAATCTATTCATAGAAATGCTCTAGAAATCCCACAGGATTCCAATGGAATAAAAAGGAGCAGTGCTCTTAGGCAGGCATTATTTATACACCTTGCTCCTAAAGCAACAGCTTTCCCATGCCGTTGGAAGAGTTGTGGGCGGCAGCATACAATGGTAAAAAAGATAAAAAAATATTGAACAGCTTTCTTAAATTAGCATTTTCCCTACATTTTACCTTTTGAACTCATTGTTTTGTTTCACCTCACAGGCCCGAGGAACCCTGTGGTTAACACTTTATGAGCTGGATGATAGATCCTACCCAAAAAGGGCTCAGCATGAAGAATTTTCCCATCAAAAATACTCTAAACGGAACTGATGATTTAAGGAAATTACATTTTTTAATCCTTTCAGTGAACTCAGGAGGTGCTTCACTATTTCATAGCCACAGAACTGAGTGAGAAGGACACTGAGGATTTCTGGAGCCCAGGAGTTTCTGTGGGAGACATCAGCACCTGCCGAGCCAAAGGTTACCACTGGCACACTTTTGGGAGCATTTACTGTAAGAGCAGGAATCTGGTTCACTGTATGTGATGGGATAAATAAATCCCTAAGAGCAGCTAAGAAAAATCCTTTATATATATATTTGTGTAAAACCCACTAGCATGAAAAAGCACTTTACCAATATAAGACAATATATAACAATATCGTAGTAGTAAAATAATAATAATAGTTGTAGTAGTAGTATATAATAGTATATTAAAATATATATAAGAAATATATAGAGCTGATAAAGAGTGGTCAAAAAAGATGTTGAAGGGTCTGTGCAGGGCCAGAAGTTGGACTGGATGATCCTTATGGGTCCCTTCCAACTCAGAATATTCCACGATTCTGTGAACCAACCTCTTCAGGGTGCTGTCTATAAGTTCTACAGCTGTTAGTTAGTCCTGAGCCTTGAGCAACTTTGAAAAGGAAGTTGTTAATAAAAAGCACAAGGAAATCTGATAAGAGGGCGAGTGTAGCTCATCCAGGTCACTTAACGTGGGGTTTTTAGAGGACACCACTTCAGTGCTTTTCCAGCCTGGAATGTTCACAGCTCACAGCAGTTAGTGACTGTTTCTGTGGCTCAAGGTTAAGAACCATTAAAGCACCTGCAGCAGCTTGAATGGGCTGTGGGGCAAAGATGGAGCCCTTGATAGTCAAGAATGTCAAAAAACACAGAAACAAGTTCCACAGGCAGAGACAGTTTCTAAGACATGACATGAACACACTAAAGTGCATTTCAGGGTGGCGTGCTCAGAAGGCAGGGTATGAATAGGCTGGTGTTCACATCCTCAGTAATGACTCAAGAGCAGTTTCAGTTTGACTTGTTTTCCCCTTCAATGTATTCTTTGTTTTGTTAAACTCTGTTTGGCTTTCGTTGTGCCCTCCCTTTTTCCTTTGTTGAGCATCTTTATAAAAAAAAGCAGATTATAAGTAAATATAGAAGTGATCATTTGAAATAGCTCAGCAATGACCACCAGAGAAGCTGCAGGGTGGTTTCCAGAGGCAGCCAGTTTCTCCAGGGACACTGCTTTTCCTGTGTCTGCAGTGAACTTCCCAAATTCCCGTTCCCAGTGTGATGGGGTTCTGCTGTTGTTAGGGCACATCATTCCCTTTAATTATTCCTCAATATGCCTTTTTTTTTTTTTTTTTTTTCCCTCTTCCCCACCATTTATAGCTGACATTTTGGATGTCAATGACGTTGTGACAAAGAACAGCCTACAGTGGATGTGGTGGTTTAGCTGGAGAAAAATTCAGCATTCAGTCAAGAAAGAAAGAAAGGAAACAATCCCTAATGGAGAATCGTGTTCCCTTTTGCCTCTCCTGTCCACAATCCAGGTTAGAGCTGCTCCTTTCCAGGACTGCTATTTCCATCCAGATGTGTGACTACATGTGCAGCTTGTATTTGCATGTGGAGATGAATGAGACTGATAATAGCAGCACTTAGCAGGAAGTGCCGTGTGATGTAACATTTCCTTGATCTAACCTGCTGCTCGAATTGTGCTCCCTTCCCTGAGCTACCCAGGGTGATCCTCAACAGCATCCAGCAAGACAAAAAAAAAAAAAAAAACAAGAACCCAAAACCGCCTGGTTACAAAAGGACAACAGCACAGGCACTGGGGTTTGCTTTAAGCAAAATCAGCTGCTGGAGAAGCTCAGAGAACCGAGCTGAGTGTTTTCTCTTCCCTGAAGACTTCAGTTCTTCCGTGCCATTATCCCCACCCATCCTCTGGGAGGGTAGAGCTTTGTGGACAGTGTTGTGAGCACGGGGATTTCCAAAGACTTGGATATTAAGAGCACAAATCAGGTGCTGTGACACACAGGCGGCACTTCCCGGAGAGATACGATGTAGCTCGTCAGCAAAGCTGCCCTCAGTTCTGACTGATGACACGCCCCTGGCCAGATCAGAATTGGTACAACAGCAAAACCAAACCCCAAAACCCCAAATTCCAAACCAACCAGGTGGGAAAGCTGCTGCCACCTCTGTCTTTCCCCCCCCCGCCCCCCACCCTGATCTTCTCCTTGTCTCCAGCTCCCAAATTCACAGCTCAGCTCCAAGCAGAGACCAGCCCCCATCAGATGCAGTTTTTGATCTGCACTTGCAGTTTTATTGCCATTTCTTTTCCGATTTTCAGCCCTGCAGCTCAGTGCAGCCAGGACACGGATGATGGATGTCCCTGCTGGGCCATGCATCCAGCTGCTTCTCCTGCAACCAACAGGAGATGAAGGGAAATGCTGATGTCCATGGAGCTCTGGAGGGTGGCACGAAAGTCCTCTTTGCTCCTTGTGCACCCATAATCAACTCTTGACTGACCCTTGTTCTCAATTTCCACAGGCCTTAGACACAACAAGGGGATTTCCTTCCTCACCCAGCAAAGCTCTAGGATCTATGTGACAAAGCCATGGCTCTGCAGCAATTGTTGGGACAGAGCTGCAAACTGGGAGACACCAACCCTGCCCAGCCAAGCACCAGGAAATCACCATCCAGGCACTTTATGCCTTTAGATTTCACATTTTTAGGAAAGGGAGGGGGAAACCCAGCCTGGCTCCTGCTAAGCAGCAGCAGCAGCAGCACACAAAGCAATCGTTATGCCAAGATTTAGCAGTTAAATCCCTCAAGATCTGGTGTTCACAGAGCATAAACAACCTTTGCCTCCCAGCCTGGCCGAGCTGTACCTCCAGGTTTCCCAGCACAGCCACACAGACCCTCCCATACCCATCCTCTCCCCAGCCCTCTGCTGAGGCTGCCGTGCCAACAAGAAAGCCAGTTGCCATGGCATTTTTTCCCCCTACAGACAGATGTCCATTAAAAACCAAGTCAGCCTCAGGTTTGCTTCACAGAGCAGCTTTCAGTTACTATTACCAGCCTGCAAGGAATTTCCACTGTAGCCCTTCACCTCCGATGTTTCAATGCACTTCAGGATTAATCCCTGGGGATTAGAAGGAAACTACTACAGAGCAGGCACAGGTACGTTCAAAGGACAAATTTAGGATTATGATTGTGGTTTATGTTTTTGGCAGATGACAACCACACCACTGCGTTTGGAAAAGGTTAAATTTGTTACCTCTGGTGCTCTTTCCCCTGTTCACTGTGCTAAAATCATCAGGCAAATTGGAAGTGAGACTTTCCCCTCCTCTGGGATGTCTCACCTGGGACTCAGATTTAGGATTTTGGCTTTAGGAGGAACTTGCCTCTCCTGGACAGGGGCATCATCCAAGGCTCCATCCGTGGAGAAGGGAAAGTCCAGGCAGCTTCTGTGAGCAGGGCCAAGCTCTTCCAGCAACCACATGGCTCGGAGTGATGTCTTCTTCCTTGGCCACATTTTTATTTAAGAATAGAAAAAGGGATTAATAGATTCCATACTCCCCCTCAGCCCATCCTGGGGACCAAGGGCCTGTTGGAAGTGTCCCTTAGGAAAAACAGAGGAGCTTCCTACTGCAGTGCTGGCAGTGCATGCCCAGCGTCTCTGCAGGGATGGGTTTGGAGGGAACAATCAGGTATTTTTATTTGGACTCCAACAGTGCTGAATGTGTGAGAATTAGACACTGAAATTTATCTGTACAGTGGAATTAGTTTTTTCTTACTTAACACTGCAGTGCTAGAAATCCTTGGTGATGTCCAGGGAGGGATTTCCCCTCTCACATCTGGCTCTGAACCTGGCAGAGCTTCCACAGCATTCCTTGTTTAAGCTGGGGCACTTGGGAAACCTCAACCTTCTGAGATTTTGAAGCCACCGTTGCAGCTCAGAGCTCTGCATCCAGGCTGGCTCACAGGGAGGTTTCCACTGGAGCCTGGATCTTTAAGGGAGCCAAGTGCCACAGTTCCAGCTGCAGGAACAGCAGCAGGGTCTGAGCACACCCTGGCTGCAGGGTCCCAAGGGAGCACTCCCTTCCAGGCTCTCAGTCACTTCCCAAGGCGAGACATTTGGATTTCTCCTCTCAGTTACAGCAAGCACAGCTGCAAATATGATCAAAAATATCTAATCCTCTTAGCTGCTGCTGCAGTTTGACTCGATCACTGCAGAGGAAAATGCTGTGATTGCAGAGTGCTGCCTGCATTCCCATGTAAGCCTCAGCTTTCACACCATTGATCATTCCTCCAACATTGATTTTTTTGGAAGGAGGAGAAGGTGTTTGGCTCCCTGTGATGAAACTGAGGGGTTTTTTTCAGGAAGGGTTTGGAGGCCAGGAACTCCCAGATCCCAAGGCAGCACCTGGCTCTTGGTGCTCCCAAACTGCACAAGCAGAATCCAGCTGGGATTTCTTCTTCACCAGGGATTTCTTCTTCACCAGAAGCACGTTTGAAAGCTGTCAAGGAGAATTGCTTGGGAAAAGTCCTGCTTGATCCTTGTGCAACCCCTGCACTTGCAGAGGGAAACTCTTGGCACAGCTGTGCTTGGACAAGACCATCCAGCTTCCTGTCCATCAGCACGGGGCCTCCAGCTGCAGCAGCATCCCTGTCTCCTGTGGAGAACTCCAGCTCACCCATCTGGCTTGGCCACATCGCCCACTCAGCTCTTCCAGCCTCCACAGGAGGTTTTCCAACTGAGACTCCACACAGACCATGGATTCCAGCCAACAGCACCAGGAGTTTCTCCAGCCTGAGTTAGTTCTGCTTGGGCTAAGATTGCCAGTAGTGCAGAGGAATTGTTCTGGGAGATCTAGTCCTGGTGTAGATGCTAAAAGGATTTATTGTGGGTTTGGTTTTGTTTTACAGAACTCTGACACACAGATTATGGAGCTGCTTTGGACCTCATTCACACCTGTAAGTGGGGGTCTCCCAGCACCCCAAAAAGGAGCCCACCCTGGTGGGGTTCCTTCACCTGCTTAAACCCCTTTGCTGTACATTGCAAGAGGCTCTTCTTCCCCAAAGAATGTCCCATGTCCCACATCAGTGGAGACTGATAAATATCACAAATAGCACATAAATAAGGGACAAGGAGACTGGGAGGCAGAGACCTGTAAATTGTCATCAAAACCATCATCTTTGCATTCAGAAGACCAATGTTTGTCTCACACTCACATTGTCCTCCAAGGCCATTGCCACCACATAGGGACACACAAAACTGGGAAAGAAACCAGCTCGTTGCAGTCTGTCTCCAGGAAAAATCAGCACAGCCCAGGATCTCAGGCAGGGAATAAACACAGCTGCTTAACACAGCTCATCCTCACCCACTGCCCTCAGGTCGACAAACCCAGAAAACCTCTCCAACCACCAAATCAGCACATTACTGAACCTGCAAAGACCAAAATCTCAGTTTCCTGGTGAGCTCAGCTGCCAGCAGCAGCAGCAGCAGCAGCAGCAAAGCTTTGCACAGTTTACCAGCCTCAGCACAGCTCAGGAAACCCTCCCCAAAGAGCCCCCACCTACCCCTGCTCCAGCTCCAGCAAAGGCAGCAACCCCCCAGGTGCAGCAGCTTTGGAGGAGCTGTTGGCCCTGAAGAAGGTTCAACAGGGCCCAGTTTCCTGGTGGGGAAGTAAACATTGTTCTCCCGGAGGTGGTTGATGTTTTTAACCAGCTTGGGATGGAAGGAGTTTGACTCTCCAGCTCCCTGGGAGAAGGTGGAAGGAAACCATGCGAGTGTGTTGAGGTTTGTTGGCTAACTCAATTAACCAATTACTTCCAGGTCAAGAAGGGGCAAAGCTATAACTGCTCTTGCTGCTATAAATAATGTTTGCTCAGGGGTGGTGCAGGGGCAGGAAGCTGTAGGTGTGGGGCTTTCACTTGGAATGAAAGCAAATATCTCCGATTGCTTCCTGCTCCCAGAAAATCTGTCCCTATTTTACTGTTGCTCCTTGGATTCTGGGGTGAACCCAAACACAATTCTTGCCTTGGGAAATGTATGCAGAAATTCATGTTGGGGGGAAGAATACACAAATATCCCTCTTGTGCTGCAAAACACACCCCAAACACCACTGGCTGTGCTTGTGTGGGATCTCTGTTGGAGCAGCTGGATGAGTTTGCCTTTAAAACACAATTATTGGTTCAAAATGTCCATTTATGTAAAAAGAAAAAGGGGAGGGGGGGAGGGGTAGAAGGTTTTGGTGAAATGGATGTGAATTGTTCAGAGCTCAAGCGAGAACAGACAAGTCAGTTGGTGCAGATCAAGGCAGGAATTTTCCAGTGGGCCTCAGGGAATTGGGCTTCAGGGGAGAGGTAAAGGGAGCAGAGAGCAGGTGGTGGGACAGCAGAGTAGCCCCTTGGAGTGCATGGCCATGGGGGGCTCCAGCTTGTCCAGCTTGGACAGATGGACACCTGTTGATCTTTGCCTCAAGGGGACTTGGTGTCCACTCTGCTCACAGCACTGTGAGAAGTTTTCCTTGGGCGCAAGCCAGAGATGTCACCTCACATCTTTGGCAGG
Source organism: Sterrhoptilus dennistouni (assembly GCA_013397095.1). Taxonomy (NCBI): domain Eukaryota; kingdom Metazoa; phylum Chordata; class Aves; order Passeriformes; family Zosteropidae; genus Sterrhoptilus; species Sterrhoptilus dennistouni. The sequence continues at coordinate 30,653 of VWZU01009899.1, forward strand.
ACTTTGGCTCCTCTGCAAAACGCTGACATGGAGGGGATTAATTGGTATTAAGGGACAGGTTCTTCCCAAGGGACAAAAAAATGAATGAGACCCTGGAACCAGAAACAGCAATGTCAGATGTGTCACCCCAAACCGCCAATCCAGCTTTGCCATGGCTCTGCTGGAACATTCCTGTCATGGAGCAGTGACAGTCCAGCCCTGGGCTCCAGCTCACCCACAGCTGCCCAAAACTTCCCTCCCAAGCAGGGGAGCAGAGCTCTCTGTCCCTGCCTTCCCCCTCAGCCTGTGGATCCACCTCTCCCTGCGCTCACTGGGGAGCAGCTGCTGGAGTGAATCATCGCAGCATCCTCTAGACTCTGCCAAGCTCTGTGCAGCTGCTGGCTGGGACTCCGCTCCAGCTGGGCTTCTCCCTGACCACTGCAGCCCCAGAGCCTCTGCTGCAGCCCCTGCAGACCTCCTCCCTGGGGCAGCTGGGTGCTGTCCCCACAGCAGTGACAGCAGAGGCTCCTGGTCACTGTCCTGCCCCTGCTCACAGAATCACTTTGGTGTCCTGCTCCCTCCCTGCCAGGAGGTGAAGCAAGGACCTTTTCCAGAGGGAACAGCAGGATCCAATGAAGTTCCCAGCACGTGCTGGCCACCAGCAGTGCTTTGGGGAGAGCAGGTCCCTCATTCCTCGCTCCTGCAGGAACATCTCCCTGTTGTTCTTCGGAGCCCATGTGGCAAGTGCCAAGGCAGGCTGTGTCCTACAGCTCCCTGGGAGACCACCCAGCACAGCCAGCAAACTCTCCTGCTGTTTAGCTGGGGAAAGGTGTGTTCCTTTCAGGATTTCCAAATAAAAAAAAAGTCTATTTCAAGGGTTGTAACCACAGCAGGAGCTCAGCCAGTCTCAGCTGTCCAGCGCTGCTGCAGCCTCCTGCTGTGGGGACAGTGAGTCACAGCCAGGGCTGACCTGCTGCTCCACTTGCTGATGTCAAAACTTGACCACAGGCTGAGGTCCCACAGTGCCAAAGCTTTTTCCAGGCACTTGTGGGTCCGGATGAGGAGTAAGGAAAAGTCACAGAGCGGCCTGAGCTGGGACCTTTCCCTTCATCACAAGCCCCGTTCCCTTGTGGGAAGTCTCCCAAGGGAGGAAGCCTGGGGGAACCCCATGATCTACAGCAGCAAATAAACACCCTGACAGACATTGCAGGTTCTCTGCTCAGCTGGGATGATTTAAGGAGAAGCTGGAGGGGACTCGAGGACTGAGAGTTATTTGGTTTAATGCAAAGCATTCTACAATTCTTGTTTTTTTCTGCACAAGCTGTCCAGAGATAACTGCCCAGCCTTATCTGCTCCTATCAGCTCAGCTGAGCCCAACGGCCCCAGCCCAAAGAAGACCAAGAGCTCATTTGGACAGCTTTGCCTTTGAGTTAAGAACTATCAGACTTCCAAAATAACCTCCTCCCTCCCCTCCAGTGGAACATATACAGAGAAAGAACTGCACACTGGTTTAATTTTCCATCACATTTTTTGAAAATGAATTCGAAGATACAGTACAGCATCTTTAGTGTTCTACACAAAGCAAGCCTTCAGCAAAAGGTCAGAGGATCTTAATGGTGTAAAAATATATCTTAAATAAAATAGTTTCTCTAGGAGAGCAAGCCGTGCTGTACATCTCGAGGTCCTTAGAGTCATTTACAGAAGGCAGAGGCCTGGTAGTACAATCCACACACTGGAAAAGTGAGTGTACATTCCTGCTACAAAGTCAGAAAAGGTCCAGATTCCAGGTGGTGGGGGCAGATCTCCAAACCCAAGCAAGGGATGCCCAGAGTGCACTAACAGCCCTGTAATTCCAGTGAGGAAGTTCAACTCTCTCTGTCCATGCAGCCAGGGAGCAGATGAGAACCACCCGCCCTCCCGGGGTTATTCCAGGGACTGGGACTTGTCCCTTTCCATGGGCCAAAAAAAGAACAACTTCTAGCAATAAAAGACTGGCTGTTTCATGCCTGTGTTCCAGGCTGGAGATCTGCTCAGCCAGAGCTGTTTCAGTGTTCCAAACTAAGGTAATGATTGTTCCAACAAGGACCAGGATCATCCTGTGGCCTGGAAAGACAACTGAGGACTTCTCTGCCATTTTTAGCAGAAAATCAGCCTTTAAATGCTCTGATTCTGAGCACAACAGCAACCAGGACAGTCGCTTCTCCAGGGGAAAACTTCCCACCCCAGAGCGTCGAGTCTTAGATTCTAAGTGAAAACCAACAAAAAAACCCAAACCAAAGCAGGTTTGTGCACAAAATTCCCTTCCAGGACCTGTGTCCCTTTGGGGCAAGTCACATGGAAGCTTTGCCAGCTGAGGTTGTGGATAGTGCCACATTTTGGTGAGCACAGGAACTGGAACCAAGAGCTGCAGCTCCTGGCGAGGATCCAGCAGAGGGGCAACAGCAGCTCTGGGAATGTGGGAAGAGTTTGGAAAAGGCTGTGCTTGTCCCTCTCCTCACCTGGCTCTGAGGAGAACAGCTCTGAGCTTACACCAACACTCCCACTGCAGCTCAGACAGGGGACACACACAGCCCCTGCTCCAGGAGCACCGGAATGCTGGGAATGTGTTCCCCAATTCACAGGTGACTCTACTTAATTTGTAGAAATACCTATAAAATAACCACAATAAACAGCATCCAGAACACAAAACTTCCACCCTTTCTGCCCCACAGGCAGCACAGCAAGCACTGGCCTCTCAAAGGCCACCTTTAAAATTAAGAGAGATCAGAGTAAAGTCCCTTAAAGCCTTTAAATTCCCAGACCATTGGCCTTTAGGACTTGCTTGGTTTCTTACACCACTAAGAGGGTTTATTTTCCACACCTTACTCCTTTTTCTTTCCAAACTACAGTTCTACTCCTGCACAGGCAGTTCTGCAGTGTGTCAGGACTGCACATACAAAAAAGGAGATGTATATAACCTAATTTACACTGTTTATTAAATAACTTCTTAATTGAGAATACTTTTAATCCAGGAGAAGAACTGGAGAAGCCTTACACACTGGGCTGAGCCTACTCTACAGCATCCCCACAGGGAATGGGATGTTGGACATGGACACCCTCCCCCACCCCAAAAACACTCTCCAAGAAAGTCAAATGCATGACAGGAGGGGCTCTGAAAAGGAGGGAAGGCAAAATGGTCACCAAGATCTGCCTAAAAACAGCTAAATAGTGCAGTGAAATGCTTTTAAATACCACAGACACCTCCACTGACTGGCAGCCAGTTTTATGAGCAGCTCTGGACACAATTTCTAGTTGAGCTTTAGTGAGCTGGGTGTTTCCAGCTTGAGTCCCGAGGTGAGCCTGGCCTGCTGCTGGCATGGCCAGTTCCAGGGTGGGAGCAGAGAATTCCTGTCTTCATTTCCCTCTCTTGCCACGGCCTCTCCTGGAGGAAGGTTTGCCTGTCCCTGCCGTGGAGGAGCTGGCAGAAGATGCCACTGCAATGTTGATCTGTCCTTCCTGAATCTCTTGGCGGGTCTCAGCTGGGAGGTGGTTGATCTTCTGTTGTGTCTCCAGGTAGAACATGACATCCCTCAGCTGCTCCTGGATCTCGGAGATCTGCAGGTCTTTCTGCTCACAGGTTTCCTTCAATACCCTCTCCTCCTCCTTCAGTTTGTTCTGCAGCAAGGCCTGGTTTGCTCGCAAGCACTTGTTCAGTTCCTGCTCCTCCTTCAGCTCGTTGGAGAGTTTTGCCACTTTGTTGTTCAGCTGGGAACACCTTGGAGAGAGAAGCACAGGTCAGGAACAGCAGCACTGCCCACCCAGGCCAAACAGAGCCTTTTCACTGGATAACTGACCCCCAGCCCACCAACCCCACCTGGAATGTGGTTTTCCAGCAAAGATGGGCAAGGGGAGACAATACAAGACTCTGAAATTCCCCCCCAGGTCAGGCAATTCCATCTTGTGCCAAATGCCAACAGCACAGGCAACAGGCAAGATGTGCCTGGGAGATGGAACTGACCTTGGACACGCACCTGCAGCTTTTGGAATGGGTGCCAAAATGGGCATGGGGATTACAAGAGAGCTGAGGGCAGTCAGGGGCCTCCTGCCACACTCCAAGACCTTTAAAATACCATTTCATTGGGAAGGAAGATGCTCCCACAAGGGTTACAGCCTTGTGATCCACACACAGGGCTTCCTGCTCCCAACAACTCTGTTTTTTTCCCCTGGCAGTTTGCTGGCACCTTCCTCTGCCTTTTTTCACTCAGGAAGGGGAGCTGCAAGGAGCTCAGTGCTTGTGCTGCCTCCTCCAGGCCATGGGCTGGGAGGAACAGGGACACAGTCCCACCCAAGGATTGCATGGATCCACAATTCCCAGGCTAGACATCTTTTCTCCAGGCCCTTCCCAAGATCTCTATGTTCCTCTGTGCTGGGTGATGCTCCTGCTGAGCTGCCTTTCACCCCTTTGGATGCACCCACCAAGGGCAGAACAGGCTGGCATCTCCCTCAGAGCAGGGAGAAGGAGGATCCCTGAATGCTAAACATGCAGAGCGTGTTTTGGAGCTCAGGGCCCCAAAGCTGTGCTCACTCAGACACTTCCCATTTGTGAACACCTACAGAAACCAGGGCTTTTTTTAAAGCAAGCCATGTTCTCAGTATTGCAGCTTAAACAGCTGAAAATTGCCCAGGAATATAATTTTTTTTTTCTTTTTCTTTTTGGATGTCAGTGCACGGTGTTTTAATGGCTGCAGGGAACTGAACCTGGCAGCGGTACCCACTTCCTCTCCACTGACTGCTTTTCTTTGAGCAAGTCATTGAGCCGCTGTTCCAGACTGTCACACTTCTCAATGGTCTCTTTAAATTTGGTCTTCATGTTGTTAATCTGTAAAAACAAACACAGGGGCATTTCCAACAGCTCAAAGTCCGCTGCCCTTTCGTCGGGACACTCAGTTTTCCAAAAGTGTTCCTAGACTTTGACCAATTCCTCTGCCCAGGTAAGGAAAACTTGGAGCCAAGGCTTTGTTCTGGTGAGGACCCCCCATGTTACCCTCAGACCCCAGACAAGGAGCCACATTGCCGTGGGAGCTGCTCCCACAGAACAGCAACTCCGGCTGCAGATCCGTGCCAGGCACCGCCAAAAGCTGCAGCAGCTCTTTAACTTCTTCCTGCCTGCATCCAGCATTCCTTTGGCCACTCTCTGGTGGTTCTGGATCCATCAGCAGACTCAGATTTCCCACCTCAAAGCGTTACAAGGCTGGGTTTTTGCTCTTTTTGAACTAAACCTCAGAGAATGAGTGTGAAGATGAACAGGGGCTGACTCAGCAGTGCTGCCATCAGGCACTGACCCACTGACACCAATATCTCCCTCACACAAACACAAACATTCCCTGGCTGTGGCCTTCCTCTTCCCTCTGCTGCCCCATTCCAGCTGCTGCTCCTGGAGAAAGCCAAGCTCTCCTTCTCCAGGTGTCAAAGATTTACAGGGAATTTAAAGTCAGGAATTCTTGTTTCCCTTCTGTTGGTGCCTCCAGCACTCTCACATGCAGTGGAGCAGGAAAGTAATGGAAAATGCTTTCCTGGAGGAGCAGTCTGGACAAATGTCAGTGTCAGCACACGTGGATGCAGAGCAGGTGTGAAGCCTTACAGTCCTAATCAGGGAATGTTTGTGCAACTGATGGTTAATTTGGGGAAGTAGCCTGAGCACTGGAAATGGAATACACTGCATGGTGGCACCGATCCAGACAAGACTTACATGGAACAAGTGCCATGGATAAAATTATTTGGATCTTTAAACGTGAAACCACTTTGGAGCAGGGATCAGAGTGGTTTCATTTTGAAGATGCTTTGAGGATTGTGTCTCCTGGCCACTTGCAAGATGATTTTTGATATATATTTTCCTTTTATAGGGCTCTCCATAAGATTCCTGGGACTATTCTTTAAGACAAGGTCAATGACTCTGATTTCAATGGTCACAATTTCTATTTTTACTTAACTGCAGACACTTAAATGGTTAATTAGAAGTCCTGAAGAAAGTTAAGGTCTTAATTCTAAACCCTGACTCACTTTAAACTTGGTTGAAAGGATTTATGTAGAATGAAAAAGCAGTAGGATATCCTCCCTGGATTTTTCCTGGTGACATTTTGAAGCAGTCCTGCCTGCAGGATGCTTTATAGGAGGAGACTCTGAACTTTTCCCAAAGGGTGATGAGGAGAGAGAGAGGGGATCAAAAAGAAAGGGCAAATCAATATGCATTTGGAGCAGAGAGACAGCTCCACCTTCTGCAGCCGAGCAAATTAAAGTCATATTGTCTCTGCTCCACCAACATTCCCTGGAGATCCGTGTCGGAGAGACGGATGGCTCCGGGATCCTGCAGCACCACGCGCTGCCTTCCACCACTGCTGCATTTCCCCAGCAGCACGTTTTAAATCAAGCTGCAATCTCTGTGGCAATCTACCTGCTTCTGCACCACTGAGCAGCAAATTGCTCCCTGGGAGCAGCCAGATAAGGGACAGATCCATCTTGGAGCCAATTCTCCCAGCTGGGAGTGGAGCAGGCTGTGGCAGGCGGTGCCCAGGCTGAGCCAGAGATCCAGCAGCTCCTTCTTCTCTCATCTAACAGGGCCAGGACCCTTCCCACAGGCCCAGGGCAGAGCTCACCTCTTCAGCAGTGTCCTTCTCGATCCGGACAATCTTGTTTTCCCAATAGATCCGCTGGGATTCCAGCTGGCTCGTCAGCAAATAGGAATACTACAAACACAGAGGCACACAGCAGTCAGGGTGGCCCTGCTGGTGAAGGAGCCCTAAGGGTTCCAATCCACAAGTGAATTTAATCAGATAAAATCAGGAGGTTCTGGACACACATCCCAGCTGCAAATCCAGCTGATGGATTTCACCAGTTTGATCTTATAAATAATTTTGGGTTTTTTTGAAACTGAGGAAAGTCTTTATATCACAGGGATCGATGAAGTAAAAGTATCAAGCCAAGAACTTTTTAAGGAGGTGACAGATTCTTCATGGGAATAGCAATAAATGCCCACAGGAAAATGAAGCATCACCCATCCCTGTCCTGAGAGTCTGAGATTCCAAAGGCTGAGGGGAAGAGTTCCCAACCACAACTCAAACTCCAGTGCAGTAGGTTCAATGCACATATCCAGCTTTCCTATAAGGAGATTTCTGGGAAAGCACCCTTAGCTCTCTATAACTATTCCCAATTACTCTTCTCCAACATGTATGGCCCATTCCAATGTCATTTTGGTATCTGAACAAGGATCTATGCCCTACATCCCTTTTTTTCCTTTTTAGTTCAGCAAATGAGTCATGAGAAGGTTGAAAAAGGTGATTACTCCTTTTCAGCAGGCTAATAAGCATCAAATTAGGCATTCACTAGAGAATTAAACATGCACAGAGCCTTGATCACTCTCAGTAATTTCCGAGTGCCAAAACACTCTGCCAAATTCATTCTCTCTTCAATCTTTCAATCTCATAAGAAAGAGAGATCTTACATGCTTTAAGCAACCATCTCACAGAAAAAAAAAAAAGGTTAAAATTAGCTGGTTTAGCATCTAAGTGTTATTCAGAAAAGTCACTGAAAAGCAACCAAATATTTATGTGAGCAATGAGCTCCTCCAGTCTGGTCTCTGTGGGCTGTTCCTCCTCACAAACCCTCGTGTCTAATGCGGCTGAAATCGTGCTGCAGTGCCTGCTCAGTGAAGCAGGGATTTCAAGCTTCTCTCTTTTAGTTACGAGAGGAGAAGCTGGGCAACAGGTACAAAAAGTAAATAAATCATTATCTGTTCAAGGGAAGGGAACAGAACAGAGCTGGCATCAGACTGTCAGCTCTGTGCTTGCCAAGGTGAGCACACAGCTGTGGATTCCTGTGGATCCTCGTTAGGTTTGGGAGCTGAACTACACAAACTGACAGTTCCACACAGATCCTGCCTCTGAACCCAAGCCACAGATCTGCCAGGAAGGGTCTGGGGAGTGACTCAGACCCATTTCTCCCTCCAGTGCCCTCTGCTTGCAGCAGCACAAGCAGCTTCTCTTCAATCACCAATGACCACAGGACGACACTGCAGCCAGCTCACACTGCGCTGCATCGGCTCTGCAGAGCCAGGGAGAGGCTTAAAAAAAAAAAAAATTAAAGAGGAAAAAAAAAAAAAAAGGCAGTAAACCCATCCTGCTCCTGCCTGGAGACAATTTCCTCCAGGCTGGGAGCAGATCTGCTGCCTCAGCTAATGGGATTGAACCGTGGTTGTGGCAGGGTTGGAAACACTTCCACAATGCAGATTCCAACAAGTGAAAATATTTACCTCTAATTGTAAGGCATCAATTTTCTCCTCCTGGCACATATCCCCCTCACACTCGTACTGAACTAGCTTGCCATCAGTTTTGCTTGCCACCAGCCGATGGACGTAGTTGTCTGGGGAGAGAAAATCCACAAAATCAGATCTGAGGAACCTCAATCATGGAGCACAATTAAACCACCCAGACCCTGCCTCTCTGTGAGGCACAAAGCCAACACCACGTGGATTTGCTCTTTAGCAGATTCCTCCCAGCCACCTTCTGGGAGGTGGAAAATGGCAAATTGATGGAAAAGGAGTAACAAACATTCCACAGACACCGTGGCTCGCGACAGAGTCACCTTCTCCCTCCTCCACCTCCATGAAGCTGCTGTCAGAGCAGAGATGGCTGTTCCCCAAAGTCAGGGATTATCCCAGACACCACCTCCTCCATCCCCAGCCCCTGAGGGTACCCCAGGTGGGTGCAGGCAGGCTCACCCCCAGCGTAGTCCCAGACGCGGTGGTTGGTGAGCTGCATGGCGTACGTGTGCTGCGTCTCCTCAAAGTGCTTGTAGGCGTGGCGGCTGACGTAGCGCCCGCAGCCGATGTGCCCGCAGATCAGACAGATCCACAGGTTCTGCAACACAGGGGAACCTCTGAGGGGGCAGCTCCGGGGGGCAGCAGCACCCCAAGACAGTGTGAGCCACACCAGTCATACCCTCGGGAATGAGCAGTGTTTGGTTTCCCACTCCCACTCCTCAGCTGGAAGGCCAAGGAGAAGGGAGTCCCTGCATATTGAAGGAAGTTACAGTCCTGCAGGGGCTGGATGAATCCCACCCAGATGGGAGAGTGGTCTTAGCTAAGGAATGAGGGACCTCAGCAAACTCTGGAGGGCACAGACTGGAAGGGCCACCACCATCAGGTTGGTTTAGCTCCCTGCTGTCACACTGATCTCTCCAAGAATCACCGAGGTTCGTCAGAAGAGGAAACCTGTGAGGTAACGTCCCTTCCCAGCACTGGTGCAACTCAAAAGGAAAGCTGATACCCCACTGGCTGGTAAAACCAGCCCAAAATCAGCCTGAGAATTAAGCCCCAAAGCAACCCAAGCAGCTGTGGCAGTCAGATCTAGGCCAGATCTCACCTTCCACCCACCTACTTACTTCTTGAACTCCACACTCAAAACACTTGTTCTCTTCCACGGGCTCTGGAGTCTGGCAGTACCTGCACACAGGGCACCTGGAGGGCAACAAGAATGTCATGAGACACAGGGAGCAACAACTTCACATCCCAGTTGTTGAAAACAGAGCCAGAGAGCTCCAGGGAAATGCCTGCAGGATGTTCCCTGTATCACCCATCAGCTCACATTTACCCCACCCGAATTCATTCCACACAAAGTTACTGGTTTGTTTGCTACAATAAAGAACAGTTCTCCCAAAGTCATTTCACCTGGATCTGGTTTTGCAAGAGATTTACACAGAAGCTACACAGTGAGGAAGGGCATTGGAACTACACACTGCTGGGGACAGCCAAATGACACTCTGCAAACACCCCTCAGTCCTTAAAACAACCCTGAAGGAATGCTTCAATCCCACCCCAACCCAAAGGATTCGATCTCAGCTTTCCCAGGAAGCACGTCCCATAACTGTACCCAAAAAGAATCAGTAGCAGGAATCCCTTTTGGATCTACCAAAGATCCAGATCTTTCATCTCTTCTGGAACTCCCTTGATGCTGCCACAAAGACAAAACACCCCAGACCCAAAGGAAGCTGTGTCCAGCCCTGGAGCAGCAGCAGCTCAGCTCAGGAATGGGATAACTGAGGCTGCTGCCAGGACTGCTAATGTATTTTTCATTAGCTGCTGGGCAAGCCCCAGAAATCTTCAAAGGAAGAGACAACTGGGCTGCATTCAGCTCCGAGTCAAATTCAGGCACCTGCAGCCTCCACGGTGCCTGAGCAAGGAGAACAATGGTTTTCCTTTGTCATTTCTTCAGACTGGCAGCATAAGTTCTGCTTAAATTGTATATTCCATATTTTAGGGTTATTTGGGATCTCTCTCCTGCGCTGGCTATGCTCCACTGCCCCAAATTTCCACTGGCTTGGATTTATGGAGCAAAGCAGCCCATCAGCCTGCACAGCTCCAAATCTGATTCATCTCACTGAGTTCTGTTACTCTGGCTTAGGAGTGACAGATCACAAAGAGCTCCAGTCTTCCTCACATTCCATCAAAGAATCCAGGAATTGGGATAGCAGGGATGGAGCAGCCACAGGGAGGATCTGCAGCCTCCTGCTGCAGTGTCTGTGTCTGCCTGAGGTGCAGCAAAGTGTCCAGAGGAATGGCAAAAACACCCAGCTGACAGCAGCACTTGGGGGCTCCAGGCACACCAAAATCCCACTCCACAGGGATTTGGGAAGCTGGGAGCACCAAGAGGAAAGGGTCAATGGCAGCAAGAACAGCTGCTTTAAGGATAGACACAGGTCCAGCCTGCCCAGTGCCATGGAGGGTCTCCCTGTACCAGGGACACGACTTCCCATCACTCACCCGGAACAACAGGAGCTTCCCCTGCCTGATCTACCGAGCCATCTTGCCATCATCCCTTCTTCCCCTGCCTTCCCCTTCCCAGTGTGCCCCTGCACACCTGCTCTCCCTCCCCTCCCAGCATCCAGGTAGGAGAGAAGGCTGCAGGGCTCCCCACAAGGCCCCTCAGCTCCAAGCAGGAGCAGATCCATCTGCAATGCCAAGGAAGGGCCTGGCCCAGCTGCCAAGGCTGAGTGAAGCAGGGCTGTGTGTGCAGCCAGGCCTGTTTAGCCCAGCACTTTTCTCCTGGAGTATTTTGAAATAATCAGCATTCCTCCACAACTGCCTCCCTGCCTCAGCAGCGAGGCCCTGGGGAATCATTGTTCAATTACTTTTGGCGGGGAGATTTCTCTCTGGGAGCCCCTTAATGGGAAAAACTGAGCATTAGGACTTGCAGTAAATTCCTGCCCCCACAGTGACGAGCAGAGCTTTGTCAGCACAACCCCCAGCACTCCAAGCAGGGCCTCAGAGGTGGAAATAAAGCCCAGGCTCTCACGTGGTGTCCTCCCAGCGCTGCAGGCACTGGCTGTGGAAGCTGTGGTTGCACAGCGTGGTGAGGATCCCGTTCACAGACTCGTCCATCCTCTCCAGGCACACGGTGCACTTGGGCAGCTCTGTCAGGTCCATCACGGGCAGGCTGGCCCCCTGCAAGCACCAAGCACAGAGAAAGTGCTCAGCACCTTCTCATCACCTGCAATTAACTCCAGCTTCCCATCACTGCTGGCACCAGGGTTCAAAACCATGACATGGGAACGCTGTGGGGCTGCACAGTGCTTGGGAATTTATTGCAAAGATAAAAAAGTGATTCCCAATATTAAAGGGCCACAGCCAGGGCTCAGTGAAGGGGCTGCACCTGCAACCAGCCCCACTGTGCTCTATGGATTCCCTAAATTACAACCCAAGGCAGATTTAGGTCACAAAGTCCATGAAGTCACCACACAAACTCTTCCAAGGACCACTGGAACGGGAAAGGGAGTTGGGCATGATGTATTAAGGTTTTTTTGCTGCTAAATTCTGCAGACAATCCTGTTAAAACCTTCTGAAGTGCAGAGGGGAAAAAAAAACCAAACCAGACTTACATCTTCTGACTTGAAGACTTCAGCCCTTTCCACATACACGAGCTGGCAAACGTCCTCCTCGATGGAGTTGAACTGCCGCCCATTGCAGGCCATGTAGAAACTGTCTGCATCAGCCTGGGCACAGAGCAGGGGAGATTGGTTAGAAACAGAGAAATCCCAGCTCATCCAACTAAGGGAGAGGAAAAGAAACCTCCCATCTCCTCCCTTCTTCCCTGGAACACCAGAGGAGGGGTTCCAGCCAGCTCCAGGCTCTGCATTTTGGTGCCAGGTTTGGTGTCACCTCTGGAGGACACAAGAGAAGTTGAGGGCAGTGACATCATGCTGACATTGGAGCATTCAGCAGGAGCTGGGGACTCCCCTTCAGCACCTGTTTTACCCTTTGTCAGCTATTTCTGTGCATCTGCGAAGCAAATTTGGTCTCTGCAAAAATGTAAGAGGGCCACGTTGCAGGCTGGTGTCAGGGACAGGAGCAACAGCTGAACTGTGGGAGGGAATCCACTCACCACTCACAGTCCAGGCACCTTCCAGGGCAAAAGAGGCAGAACTGACCCAAACCCTGCCAAACCCATTGTCCCTTTTCCCTCAGGAGCTCCCCAAACCCTTTCTCCACAAGCACCACACTGGACTGAGGAAATCAGCTGAATGCCACTTTCTCATTCTCCTGGTGATTACAGGTAGGAGCATAAAGAACCTGGAGATTTGTTTTGCTACCTGCAGGCACAGCCAATAGGGGTCAACAGAGCTTAAGGGAACTGCCTGAGAAACAGGAATTTCAGGGTGAATTGAGCAAAAGTTTAGGGACTTGCTGCAAGGCTATTTGCTTGCTGCAGTATTAGTTTAGCACTAAGTATCTGCCTGAGTAATTTAATGCAACAAGAGATATAAAACCATCTTTGTAACTAATGCAATTAGCACAAAACTCACACAAATCCTCCATCTGCTCAAAGGGCTTGGGGAAATCTCTCAGGCAGAATTCACAGCTGGGGGAAATCTCTCCCTGAACCCCAAAATAGATCCTGTGCAGCTGGGAGAAGAGAATGTCCAAGGGAAAGGGTCCACACAGGAACCTGAGGGGGGAATTAACAGCTGCCCAGTCCAAGGGGCCTGAAGAAGCAAACTGTGCTATCTGGCTCTCAGATTGAGGGGCTCTGTTCTTTCCACACTGGCAGTGGTTGTGAGACCACCCTCAGAAAAGCAAGAAAAGTCTTCCTTAAAACAAAGGGAGCTCCCCTGCCTGAGTCTTTTCTGTTCAGCACAGCACAAGACTCTGAACAAGCTGAGAGATAGCAGAGAACTCTGTAAGTGGACTAATTTTTGAAAAAATATCTTGCCAAAAGAAAAGGACAGCCAGAACATGGCATCCACTGCTTCCAGGTGTGGGACTAACCTCAGCAGCCCTGGGAATTCTCTGGGAAAGAGGACAGGGCTGTTTCTCCAAAGGTCTTAAGGCTGCCCAGTGAAGCCACCCAACCCTCCTGAACAGTGACTCTGAGTGACATTCCTGCAGCCAAGGAACGCTGGAAACATCTCACCTGGGAGCTGAACTTGATGAGCACCATGTACTGATTTGGGGTGGAGTCTCTGATGATCTTCATGTGCTCGATGACTTCGTAGAAGGAGGCCACAAACTTCATGAGGTCGTGGCTGGTCATGGTGGCGGGCACGGTGAGGATGCAGAGCATGGCGCTGCGCCGCACGTCCTCCTTCAGGGATGTCATCTTGCTGGGGACACAGCAGGGACACAGCTGCACCTCTCCTCCCACGGGAGGACAGCAGGACACAGCAGGGATACAGCTGCACCTCTCCTCCCACGGGAGGACAGCAGGACACAGCAGGGATACAGCTGCACCTCTCCTCCCATGGGAGGACAGCAGGACACAGCAGGGATACAGCTGCACCTCACCTCCCACAGGAGGACAGCAGGACACATCTGGACATGCAGCTGCGACCACACAGTCACGGCAACTCTGCTGTCAAACTTTAAACCTCTTTTGTGACAGTGAGGGGCTGTGGTGGGTGACCACAAACTGGCATCCTTTAGCCAAGGATTGACCTGAGAACAATGGGATTGCCAGGAATAGTTTGACACCTGTTTTGCTATAAAAGCAGCTGAAGTTGGCAAGCCCCAGATGTGCAGCACTATTCCTAGAACAACTGAGCAATGTTTGTAACTGTTCCCAGGGCTCATCTGGTGGCTCCTGGTGGTGCTCAGGAAGACCTAAAATGGGAATTCTCACACAATTGTAGGGGAGTGGAGTGGAATTGTAACCCCTGGAATACAGCATGAGACCTCCTGCCTCACACAGCTCCACAGGCCTGTCACCAGGGCCACAAAGATCAGGATTTAATTGTGGGATCCTTTGGAAAGCTGCTTTCAAAGGTCTTTTTCTTTCAGAATTTGTGTTAATTTTACACTCTCCCAAGCCATCGGCACCCCCAGTGTCACACACAGCTGTCACCAACAGCTGAGGGACCCAGGCCAGCCCCAAGCTCCACCATGAACAGCAGTCACTCCCTGCATTCCCAGGAGCAAGTCACCCTTCCTGTTTGTCCCCAGTCAGGAGCCACAGCCCCAGGGTGGCCAACTCACCCTCCCATTCCCACCTGAGCCACCATTAACCAGGAGCTCTTACTTTGTTTTGTACAGGTGCATAATTCCATGAACGATTTCAACCGAGGGGTTCCCGCTGAAGAAGGAGATCTGGTCTGGGAGCTGTTTGGAAGGCGAGTCTGGAGCAGCCTCACACTCCTTGCTTTGATCCTCCTGTTTGGTTTTGTCCTCAGCTGAAGCAGCCTCTGATGATTTTCTTCCTTCCATGGCAGCTTTTGCTTCATCTTTCACAAAGGCAAAATTTCCCTGTTACTGAGGGACCACGAGGATCACCTAGGGCAGCTCCTGGCCCTGCACAGGCCCCCAACAACCCCAGCCTGGGCATCCCTGGGAGTTTTGTCTAAACTCTCCTGGAGCTCTGGCAGCCTCAGGGCCAGGACCATTCCCTGGTCAGTGCCCAGCACTTTCCGGGGAAAAACCTTTTCCTGAGATCCAGCCTAACCCCCCCTGACACAGCTCCGGCCGTTCCCTGGGCCCTGTCCTGCTCCCAGAGACCGGGGCCGCCCCTCGGGGGGAAGCCGTGGACTGGGAAGCGCCCACCAGGAACAACCACCTCTGCCCCCCGCATCCCAACTCACATTCCTCAACTTCTCCGCTTGTTTTCCAAACCGCGGGGCCGCCCCCGGACCCGCCAACCCCACGACAGCCGGGTCCCCCCGCCCCGCCTGGCCGGTGACAGCACCGGG
>VWZU01009899.1:46348-60392 GCA_013397095.1 Sterrhoptilus dennistouni
AGAGCCCGAGGTATGTTCTCGCGAGAGCGGGAGGCTCGCCCCCTGGCGGGCCGGGCGGGGTGAGGGAGCCCGGGGGCTCTGAGGGGAGAGACCCCCGAGACCGCCAGACCCCCGGGACACCGAGCCCAGCCCCAGTCCTGGCACCGCCTTGGACACCTCCGAGGATGGGGATTTCACCAGCTCCCTGGGCAGTTCCAATCCTGGCCACCCTTTCCGTGAAGGAATTCCTCCTGATGTCCAGCCTGAACCTCCCCTGGCACACCCTGAGGCCGTTTTGCCTTGTTGGGTCCTTTGGGAGCAGAGCCCGACCCTCACAGGGCTGCAGTCACTGATTATGATTAGTAATTACTGTGTGTTAGTGATGAGTGATCCCGTTGTCCCCAGCACTCAAAGGGATGTCCAAACTCTCCTGGAGCTCTGGCAGCCTCAGGGCCAGGACCATTCCCTGGTCAGTGCCGAGCACTTTCCGGGGAAGAGCCTTTTCCCCATTCAGGGGTCCCTGTTTTTGCTGGGACACTTCAGTGGCTGCCCAGGGTGGAGTCACCATCCCTGGAGGGTTCAGACAATGAGCACAGGTGGCCCTTGGGTTCAGGGTTTGGTGGATCTGGAGAGGTTGGACTTGATGATCCTGGAGGTCTTCTCCAACATTAACAATTCCACGATTCTGTGGGCATAAATAAACACTTTCCCCTGTAATTCCACAGCTGTGCTCCAGCCTCTCTCCCTGGTTGAGCTGTGAGTTTCCCTGGCCCCTGCCGTGGTTCCCAGCATGTACCTGAGGAGCGCTGCCCGTGCCCAGAGCCTGCTGTGTGCCGGGCTCCGGCGGCTGCTGCTCCGGCCGCAATCCACAGGGTTCTCTTACAGAGCCGTGGTCTTTGAGGAGAGTGGGGTGCTGCTCCCAGCCCCTCACAGGACAGCCACAGGTGTGTATTCCCACTCCTGATCCCACAGAATGTCCTGAGCTGGGAGGGACCCTGCACAGACACCCCAGCAATCCTTACCCTGTCCCTGACAGTGCTGTCCAAATGCTCCTGGAGCTGTGGCAGCCTCGAGGTTGTGCCCATTCCCTGGAGAGCCTGGGCAGTGCCCAGCACCCTCTGGGGGAAGAACCTGCCCCTGATATTTCAGCCTGACTGAGCCCTGGCACAGCTCCAGCCGTTCTCTTGATCTGATCTCTGGTCACCAGAGCTCCTGGGCATGGAGGGAAAATAAATTTCAGGTGCCTCTTTCAGCTGTCTCTGGTTCTGGTGAGAGACCCAAGAACTTGTGAAGGTGACACCTACTGTGTCATCAAAAGTGACAGAAATAACAGTGACCACCCTGAACCCCCCTGGTAACAAAACTGTCCTGTAGTGCCACCACCTGATCCCACCCGAGGCTGGTGCAGTCCCTCAGCAGCTTTAGGAATTCTCCACACTGACAACAGGGATGAGGTGCTGCAGTTCCCGGAATGCCCAAACTCTTCCCTCTGTGCTGGGTCAATCACCCCAGTCCAGCACATCACTCTCACAGTGCTGGGCTGTGTATCACCCTCAGAGGGATTCCAAGCTGATTTCCCAGTCCTGCTGATGCTCTTTCCTGGCTTCCCCACTGTTCTCCATGCAGACTGGGAGGCTCAGAGCTGCATTCCAGCCGGCACCATCCAGCAAGCTGCGCTGTCTGGAGGGGAGAACAGCCTCTCTCTCCAGTATTCCAGAGGAGAGCTGACAGCTGTGGAGTTCCTGCAGGAATTGGGACAGCAGTGCTTTGAGATTGTAAGCCAACTCCCCCCTGCTCTCCTTCTGCTTCCTGACTGCATGGAAACGGGTCCAGTGAGGGAAGAGGAGCTTTAAAAAGAAGTTATTTGGTTGAAGGGTCTGGATTTTCCATCTAGGAAGCACTGCTGTCAGAGCAGGGCAGATTTTCACCATTATCCTGGTTCCTGAGCAGGGCAGGCAGATTAATTTTCCTTAATTTCCTATTGGAATAAAGGCCTTTTTAAACATCTAAGTCTAAAATGCAGACTCCTTTCCTGCCTGCTGAGCTGTCAGTATCTGTCTCTAACCTGCCTTGATCCCATGGCAGGCACAGTCCCAGTGAATTCTCTTTCCCAAAATCAGCCCTTTATCTCTGCTGTAGAATTAGGAATGTGAGAACATTTGTTTATTTGGGCGAAGAAATTCAGCTGAGAGATTCCCTGCCCACCTTCTGGTGCCAGAAGAAGCAGGACAGCAAGATAAGATGATCAGGCAACCTACCTACCCAACCACTCTTATTTTCACCCAATTTCTGGCCCATTATCACTCTTGGGGTTTCTCTGTTTCTCAGGCAAATGTCCGTGTTCCAGTGCACTCCTTTCTCTGGGATTTAATCCGAAATGAGATGATAAAACAGCTCCCCATAATGGCAGAAGCAGCTCAGTGTATCCGGGCAGAAGGGCTTAAGACAGCTCTGCTGAGCCACAACTTGTGCCTGGGGGATGGAGGGAGGAGGTTCCTGCCCCTGGACCAACAGCACTTTGATGTGGTGAGTCTGGATGGATCCCAAATGGGGCTCTGCTCCTCCACCTGTGAAAGCAGCAACTGAAATTCTTTAAGCCCAGGTAGCAGATGAGCAGCAGCACAGCTTGGTTGACATCAGCCTGGGAAAACATTTCCTGACACAACTCCTTGTAGGCACTTGGAGAGGGGCTGAGTGACATTTGCAAATCCACTGCAAAGTGCCCACACAACCACGAGTCTCTGTGTAACAGGCACAGGCAGCGATGGAGATAAAGGACTTGGAAGCTGGAACACCAGGCTAGAAATAAATGTTATTATTCAGTGCCCTGCCTGCTTTAAAAACAAACAAAAAATAGCTTTAAAAGAGTTAGGGCTCTTCAAAGAGTCCATGCACCCCCTGTACTACAAAAAACCCACTGCCCCAACATGCTGACCTGTGTGAGATGAGGAGCAGATGCTCCTCTCCCAGCAGAGTCCCCTCTCCCTGCACAGATCCCTCTCCCAGCAGTCTCCTTTCTCAACACACTTCACCTTTGCAGAGATGACACAGATTAACCATGAACCTCAAGGCTCCAATACCCACAGCCTCTCTGGTGTGTCCTGGAACAGGAGCAAGAGCCCTGCACACCAATTAGTGGGGGGAAAAATAATTGAATGTGGATTTCCATTAGCATTGGCTTTATATCCATCCAATAGATTCCTTGCTGTTCCTGGAGTGTTACCAGAGCAGGGAAACGGCTGCTGGGATTGTTCATGGTTGTGAGGGCAGTGGGAGTGTTCAATGCTTTTTTGATCCAGATTTTAGGTGGATGATTATGGCCAACACAGCTGCTTGTGAAGGTGGCTTTGGGGTGGCTGGTGGGTGCAGTGGTCAGGACACTGCTTTTCCAGAGCCTTTGGAAGGTGCTGCCATCCAAAGCTTCCTCAGACAGCACTAAACAATTGGTCTGGGACACCCAGTGAGTCTCCCACATTGGGACATCTCATTGGATATCTTCCATCCAAGGACTGGATGATCCTGTTTGGCTGATTTGAGCTGAGGAGCCACGGCCAAAGCAGTTGGCGCCCACACAGTCCCTGGAACAACAGCCGACCCATCTCCACGTCCTTTATTTCTCATGCTAATTAGACCAGTCTCTTTCCCAGCCTCCCATCTCCATTTCCAGCACTGCCCAGATGTTTGTGGTCACAGCAGGCTCATGCATCATCCATCTGTTGTTGCTGTAGGTGGTTGAATCACGCCAAGAAGGGATGCCCAGGCCAAATCCTGGGATCTACAAGCTGTGCTTGGAGCGCCTGGGTGTCCAGCCCCAGGAATCCATCCTACTGGACAGCAGCAGCCAGAACCTGAAGGCAGCAGCCCAGCTTGGCATGAAAACAGTGAAGGTACAAAGTGACACAGCCAGGGTGGGATTTGGGGATGAATTTGGGGTACAGAAGCTGTTTGGTTTGAGCAGCTCAGGATGTTCAAGTGGCAGTGGCCAACTCTTGCCAAGCTCTTTGTGCCGGCCTGTGCTTGTCCCTGCCAGATGTGGTGGGGTTAAAGCAGGGATAACTGGCAAAGTCTGCTCTGGGCTGTTTCATTCGTGGCACCAAACCCCATGTGACCTCAGGATCTTCTCCTTCCTGTTCCTCTGTTCCCTATTGGAGAAACAGCCCCATCTGTATAGTTGAGGCAACCACACCAGAAAATGAGCCCCAGTTGATGAATTCCCAAAAGGTCTGAGGCCTCATGGATGAGTCAGCTGGGGACTGACAGGTTATCCCCAGGCTTTGGGGACAGTGAACACAGCAGTTTTACTTTGGGGACCACTGGGGAAAGGACAGGAGTGGCACTGGTGGGAAGAGTGACCTCCACTCCCCTGGACTGCACACAGAGAATTCCAGCTCTTATCCCAGCCCAAGCTCACAGTGCCTGTGCCACCATCACAGGTCTCTCCAGGGCAGAATAAAGGTGGGAAGCTCTGTGTTGGCAGGGAATGATCCATGAATTCCTGTGTGTCAATGGATCAGTGCTGATGGACTCACAGATAAATGCAGGGCTCTCTCCCAGGAAATTTTGTCTTCTAGCTGTCACCCAGTGCTGCTCTCTCCGTCCTGGTTTCAGGTTGATGATCCAGAAGCAGCACTCAAGGAGCTGGAAACCCATCTGGGATTTCCTTTGCGAGGGTTTGTTCCCTATACTCGTTCAGTGAGACCAGGCATGGAAATCCCAAAGGATTGTCTGCAAAAGTACCTTGAAGATGTTCTTGGTGCCCACACAACAGGTATTGCAGTGGGTTTGCCCTTCCATCAGAAAACCTGGGTATTCTGGAGCTATTGGCTTTTTCCATGTGACATAGGGATTGAAAAACAATATTAAGGAAAGGCTCATAATCTCTAAGCAAACAGCACAGCCATTCCAGTTGCAGTGACCCATCACTTTCCTAGAAATAAGAAACATTTTAGGACTTCCTCATTTTGGGAAGGGTTGAGCACAAGTTGCCCAAGAGATGCCAGGAATATTCCTGTTGTGTGAGGCATCTGTGAGCTACTGCCATGTTCCCCAGGGGTTTGGGACAGAGTGAGATCTCAGCCCCAGGTGCAGGAAAGGGATGGAAAACCTGGAGAAGTGCTGACCCTCTGCTCCCAACTCCCAGCCCCACTGGAGTTACGGCAGTTTGACCATGGAGACTCCACCCGGACCTATTTGGTGAAGTTTGGAGGTCGTTTGCTGGTGCTGAAGAAGGAGGAGGAGCCTCCCGAAGGCCCCTCGGGCCATTCTGTCCCAAGGGAATACAGGTGAGAGGGGTCCTACTGCACTTTGCTGTGCCAGAGGAGCTGCCTCAGCACCAGAGCAGCAGGACATGTGGAGAGGATTGTTTATGACCTCCCCTTGCTTTCCAGAGTGTGGGATAGGTCTGGGAGCTCTGGGCCATGGAAAGATGTGGGTGTTCTCCTTTCATCTCCCCCCAGCTACATTATTTTATATGCTTCCAACACTGCAGTTCCAGGACTGATTCCTTTATGTCTCTCTCCCTCCCTGGCAGGATCCTGAAGGCTCTGGCTGAGGCTGGTGTTCCTGTGCCCCCTGTGCTTGCTCTCTGCGAGGACAAAAGGTAATCCTGTCCCTCAGCTTTCACTCTGTGCTGACAGCTGCAGCCAGAATCGCCTAAAGATGAGGAAAGAAGGAACCAGAGCTTACAAAGTGCTCTGATCTAATGAACATTTGTGCAGTGTGGGGCTGGAGGAGCCTCTAGAAATTCAAAGGACAGAATCACTTTTATTTGGCTTGGTTTAGGTGTGTCCCATTTTAGCAATTAATCCAAAAGCTCTCTTTGAAAAGCAGCTCTAAAGCAATATTGTAGGGCTTCCCTCTGACTCAGAGTGCTCAGGTTTGCAATAAAGAAAGGATTTTTCCAGCTGCCAGACCTCAGACAGCAACAACAGCAGTAAATCTATGATGGGACACCCCTCAGGCCTGCAGCCTGCTCAGCTCTCCACTGGCTGCAGGAATCAGCCTCAGTGTGCCCAGTGCTCCTGGTGTTTGTGAGCAGCCTGACAGCCCAGCTCACACCCCTGCAGGGAGCAGGGAAACAGCTGCTGCTGGAGCCTGGCTCCAAGCTCAGTTTCCTGGGGCTGGAGGGGTTAGGGTTAGGCAGCCTGAGCTGGGCTCACTGAGCACCCAAGTGCTGCTGGGGCTGCTCTTCACCTCCCCATGCAGGTGAGGCCTGGGGGGCACGTCCAAGGTGCAGGTGAGATTTGGGGGGTAGTAGCAGGATTGATCTCATCCCCACTGGTCCCAATTTGCTTCCCCAGCATCCTTGGCACTCCTTTCTACCTGCTGGAGCACCGTGCTGGCCACATCCACCACGCCGTGTCACTGCCCGCGGTGCCGCCGCGCCGGCGCAGGGCCTGGTACGGGGCCATGGCAAATGTCCTGGCCAGAATCCACAGCCTGGAACTCGGAGCTGCCAAGCTGCAGGACCTCAGGGAGCATGGTGAGAGGAGCCTCTGGATCCTTTCTGCTCCTGTCTGTCAGCATTTCAAGGGATAGGCAGGATGGACCAAACTGGGGGTGGGTGGGAAAGTGAAGATGGGCAGTCCAGAGTCTGAATCCCCAGGTGTGGTGCGAGGGTGTGAAGAGCTCTTCAATCCCATGAATTCCCGAAGTTCTCCTACCTCCCAGAGCTTCCTGCTGTGTTTGTTGCCGTCTCTGGCCACTGTGGGTACAGGAGTAAATTCTTTGCTGCCATCTTTGACCAAACCTCCCCAGGCATCCCCTCCAGTCCCTCTGCAGAGATTGCTGAGCTTCCTGGAGCTGGTGGAGAAGTTATATTTTTGTCCAGGATTCGAATATTTCCATGTGAATATTAAATCCAGTGCCCAGTTAAGAATGTACGAGACCCTTGGAAATTGCAATTAAATTCTTGGAGCTTAAATCAGGGTTCTGGACTGAGACCTGCTTGGCTGTTTGACTTTTTCCTGTGTCCCTTTTGAAGCCTCTTTGTGCCTTTCCCTGGGAGCCTCCATTCCTCTGTTCCAGGAAATTACATCCAGCAGCAGTTTGAGACCTGGACAAAGCAGTATCGAGCTGTGGAAACTCACCTGATCCCAGCAATGGAGAGGCTCATCCAGTGGCTGCCCCTGCATTTTCCTGAATCCCAGAAGACAACAGTGGTGCACGGTGATTTCAGGTACTGCCCTGGAGCACATCCCAGGCAGGAAACAAGGACTGAGTGTAAAATGACCCACAAACTCCAAAAAGTACTGACTGGGGTGGGGCAGCAGCTTCAGAGCAGCCCAAAAGCTGAGTTTTGGGTCAGGGTCAGCATCCCCAGGGAATGAGATTGAATTTCTTCATCCAGCAGCTGCAAATGCTGGTCTAACACTGGAGGATCATCAGTTCTTCCTGAAATACTCACGAATCAGCCCTGGTGCTTCTTGCCAGCAGTACTGGGTGCTGGAAGAGTTTGAGTGGAAACCTGCCAGTGTTCCAGGTGAAGCCCTGCAGGAGTGGGGTGCTGGGACGGAGGGGAGGGACAGTGTGGTGCTTCTGTGCTGCCAGAGCTGAGCTGGATCCTGCCAGGGCTGTGGGGCTGCAGTGCCAGCTCTGGACCAAGGCTCCTTTCCTGAGGTTCCAGGAGCTCTCTGCACCCTGGCAGGATCATTGCCTGCTCTGGCTGCTCCCCTGTGGGCTCCTGGCCTCTCATGGGGCTCACACTGGTGAGGGCTGTGCATGATCCACAGCACACAGCAGGAGCTCTGTGCCTTTGAAATGACATGGGGATCCCCTGGACAAAGACTTGCCTGCTTCACTTTCTGGTTACCCTGTCCAGTAGCATCTGCTGCTGATCTGAGGCTCTGACTAACTTGGTTTCATTCTCCAAAGCACAGTTTAGTCCTTTATTAACCAGGGAGTTCAATATTGAGTAACCTCCATCCTCTGCTTGCAGAAATTAATGTTTCACTTTGTGCTGCCTTCCAAAGGACTCGGCAATTTTTGAAGAGAGAGTGAAGAGCACTGAAAGCAGCACCTACTGCTGCTGAGCACTGGGACTTTTCTCTCCTCTGGAGGGAGACTTTTCTGATCTCTTTTTTCCCTCTGATACAGGATGGACCAGCTGGTCTTTCATCCAGACAGGCCAGAAGTCCTTGCTGTGCTGGGCTGGAAGTTTGCCACTCTGGGAGATCCCATGTGTGATTTGGCGAATAACTGTATGAGCTTCTTCCTGCCAGCCCACTTTGGTGCTCGCAGAGGTACACAGGGGGCACAGTCACCTTTGGCACACACAGAGGAACCAGAGTTCAGAACACATCAGCCCCTGCCCAAGCAGCTCAGCTGGCAGTGGGGCTCAGTGCAGATGGAAAGGGCTCTGGGTTTGCATTATCTCCCCCTCTCTTTTGGGTGGGAAAGTTGTGAAGCAGATCAGGAGTGGTTTGTGCACTAAGTTAAAAAGAAAAATACAGGGTTAAATGGAGAGGTTCCATCATTTAGGAGGGATCTCTGTCAGTCACAGTTTCACCCTAACCAGGAGAACTGCCCCATGTGTATTTTGGGGCACAGGCTGGTGCCAAACCCCAGAGTTCCATAAGAAGCCAGCACAGCAGACATGCAGGTTCTGGAGGGTGCAGGTGTCTCCATGGAAGTGCCTGGCTGTGCCACCAGGCTCACACCATCCCTAGGGAGCTCTGAGCCGCTCTGTCAGCTGGCTCACTGTTACCTCTTCCCATCTTCCAGGCTTGAGGAAGTGTGACTTGGGGCACCTGGGAATTCCCACGGCAGAGGAGTATTTCCAGATGTACTGTGGCCTCATGGGAGTGGAGCTCCCGGAGAACTGGAATTTCTACCTGGCCTTTGCCTTTTTCCGCCTGGCTGTGGTGCTGCAGGGACGTCGCCGATGCTCCCTGGAAGGTGAGGAGCCCCACCAGGCCAGGGCACAGCCATGGGCACTTCCAGAGCTGCCTCCCTGCTCCAGCACAGCCTGGTCCTGCCTGCTGCTTGTGCTGTGGGATCTTTCCTGGGAGAACCGAGCAAAGGCCAGAGCTGGGAGCCCGGAGCTGTGTCCTACAGATGGAGCTCTCAGACCTTCCAGCTCAGCACCAGCCTTTGCCAAGGGACTCACAGGGAGGTGGTGAGAGCTGTTTGTCTGCACACAGCAGGTGTGGCCTGGGAGCCTTTATCAGAATTAAATCTGATGTTATTTTCACGTCCCTTAGAGAGGAGTTTCCCCGCGTCCTGCTGGGCTGGGCCTGAGGAGGGCACTCGATGCTGTTTGGGATGTGACTATGTAACACAAGCTCTTCCAAACAAGTGTCCTGTTTTCTTGTCCCCAGGGAGGCCAGCTCCAGGTGACAGCAGCCCTAAGGATGCAGAGTTTGTGGCTGAGCTGGCTTGGGATTTTGCCATCAAAGAAGGATTCCGTGTGTTTGAGAGCCTCCCCCCCACAAAGCTCCTGGCACGACATTCCAGCACCTGGGCTGGGCAAGGGCCGTTCCTGAGCAGGAGTTACAGCACCTGGGCACGGCCTGGGGCAGCCCCTGTGCCCACAGTCCCCCTGGTCACTGCCCCCAGCAGCCTGCTGGGGATGGCCCGGGGTCTTGGCTACAAGATGGAAAATACAGGCATCCAGTGGGGCTTTCCAAGTTCCCATTCCAGAGGGACTCCACATCCTCTGCCAGAACTGCAGGTGAGACATCTGTGCTGAACTGCTTTGCTGCACCTGCCCCAGGGTGGGGATTGTGGCTCCCCTGATCATGTCAGACACTTGGCACTCCTGGAGTCCAGTGGCTTGGAGGAAAAGGGCTGGGTTCACATGGCTGTAACACGGTTCATATCCTGGGAAACAGTGGTTGTGGAAGCTGGCACTCCCTTCCAAGAGGAGCAGATTAACACCAGCCCAGCTGTGGTTGCTTGCCCAAGATCTGCCATCTGTGCTGACAGTGTGCCCAGAGCTTGGCTGGGCTTGGGCTTTTCAACCCTTGCTAGTCCAGGAAGAAATGGTTGTTCCTTACCTTTTCCTATCCAGGGAAGCCTCACTCCTGTCTCCCTCTGGGAAAAGCTGAGTTAATTCCCTTCACAGTGTCCCTCTGCTGCTCCCTTGAGAGGTCCCTCAGATGGGACAGGGAGCTGCTTGCACCTCCCCAGCTTCCATTCACAGTGTGAGTGAAAGCAAACAGCCCCACCCTTGGGCTGCTACCAAGATTATATTCTTCATTATTTTAGTGGCATTATTAAATTCTAGTGGGTTACTTAACCTCCTTTCAGCTGCCAGAAAAATATCCAGGTGCCCTTCCAAAGCGTTTCCTTGTGTTCTGACAGAAACCAGCAAACACCAGCATGTCAGGGCACTTGGCTGCTGATCCACTGAGAAGGTGGAAAGGGCAGGGAAGCAGCAGCTGTGGGGAATTTGGAGGTGCTGAGATGAGCAGATCTCCTTGCCCTTCCTCGAAACATTAATCTTTGCCAGTTCTCCAAACATCAGGATTGCCACACGCTTGCTACTCCGTGCCTTGGGCTTGTGGAGATGCTGCTCCTGGTGTGTGGCACCACAGAGCCCCCTCATCCCTGTCACCTCCACGTCCATCCCACTGCTCTTTCCCTTGGCATCATCCCTGCAACTGTCAGCCTTTGCTGTGGAAGTGTGTTGTGAAAGCCAGGGGAGGGGTTTTGCTGCCTGCAACAGCAAGATAATGCAGAGGGCTGTTACACAGCCAAATATTCCCAGCCTGGAACTGCCACAGTGCTCCAGAGCTGGGTACAGCCAAGGGCAAGGGCAAGGCTGCCCTGTGCCAGCTGGCACTGCCAGGGAGAGGTCCATCCCTGGAGCTTGGCAGCCAGATGCCCTTGGCTGAGGCATTCCTGGCTGAGCAGGGCAGGATCTCAGCTGATCCTGCCTCATCCCACACCAGGAGCCAGCAGACTTCACACACTGATCCCAAAGGTTGCCCATCCCTGGAGGTCTCCGGGGAGATCCTCTCCAGAGGAGCAGAGGGAAGCTCAGTTTCTCCTCCTGAGCTGTCGCTGGCTGTCAGAGGGGGCAGCACCAGGGCCACCAGACCATCTGATGTGTCTCATCTCTTCCCCCAGGCAGAGGGTGCCAGGACCAAAGCAGTGGCACTGATGGCTGCCATGGATCAGGGCACCAAGGTGAGCAGATTCCTGAGGCTCCAGCCTTCCCTGACCCCAAAAGAGCAACACTGGGACCCCTCCCTTGTGGGGCCTCCTCCCCCCCACTGCAGTCTGGGGCCTGTGAGCTTGAGGGGTGATTTTTCCTGTCTGCTGTGGGGTCCCCAGTGAGGCTGTTTCCCCAGCATGGGGTCCCCAGGGCATTTGGAAGGCTCCTGGGACATTGCTGCCACCCTGCCCTGGTCCTGCAGCCCTGTGTGCCCACATGGGCTCTGCTCTCACTCTCCCACAGGTCCCTGCAGCAAAACATCTCCACAATGCAGATCCCAGCCCAGCCCTTCCCTTGGACCTGAGCTCCACGTCTGGCTGAGGGTCCTGAGGAGTTCACAGGACAGGACTCTCCAAACCAGAGCCGAGCCAGGAGCTGCAGCACTGGGAAACCTCAGATGGGGACCCAAACCAGCCTCTCTGGCATGGGAGAGGCCGTGCTAAGGGCAATCTGTGAGCTTCTCAATTCTGGTGGTGTTTGGTGTTATCTGTGCTCAGTGCTTTTATTGCCTGGCTCAATATGAGGGGCAAAGTCCATCCTTGGATCATGAGGCAGCAGGAAGTCAGAACTGCAGCAGGGAGAGTTGGTTGGGAGTGACCTGGCTGGAGGTGCAAGACTTGGTTTTGGGAATAAAGAGAATGGACCAGCATGTCTCTCCTCCTTCAGCACATCTCTTTTCTTCAGCACAATCTCCAGCAACTTGCAAATGCTGTAAGAGTCTTTGGTGGTGGAAGGAACTGAATCCAGTCCTGGAGGTCTCTGGATTCAGGGGAGACTCTGGAGCTGAGGCAGGGCCTGCCCTGTGGATCTGGGAGAAACTAGGAGAACTCCTGGTCCCAGGAGTGTGGTGGGGTCTCTTTTCTGCATCCACCACGGAGGATGCAGAATAGATCAATGAGAGCTTTCAGTACTTTACAGAGACCAGAGCAAGGGAAGAGCTGTGGGAACAACCCTGGTAACTTCATGAGCAATTTATATGTTGTATTAATTAAAGTAATGGGTATGGTTCTTTGGGTTCTCCTGCTCCTCCGGGGTGGGTGCAGCCTCACAGCCCGTCTGCCCAGCGTGGCCACCACCTCCCAGCCCTCAGGAGCACAGGAGGTGCTGCAAAGAGTCCTGGTGGCCCGTGCGGGCTCTCAGCACAAGCACCATGAGGCTGTAGGGAAGCCGGTAACCTGAGCCTCGGATTCTCCCAAGCTCCAGGGTGAAATTCCACCTCACCCTCAGGCATTTGGCTCTGCTGTGGAAGGGGGAGGGAGCTGAGCCTGTATCTGCCCAGCCCAGACATTTGGGATGGGTTCCCAGCAGGCACCTGACTCCTGCACCTCCCATATCCTTCAGGCCGGCCCAGGGGGCTGAGAGCCGGGTCTGCACTGAAGGTTTTTAGTGCTGCTGGATCTGCCTCCAAGCCCCAGGGGAGGGAAGGGGCTGCTCGAGAGAACCCAAAGCTTTATTTAACACAGGATTAGTGCTCCATGTTGTCCATGCCGGGATCAGCAGAAGGCACAGACAGGACACACATTGAGGGCTTAGCCCCGAGCTGGAGCTCAGCTCTGTGCCCTGGGGACACCTTGAGCAGCTCCCTCTGGGAGCCACGGGCACATCTCTGCAGGTAGAACAGGTCTGGCATCTCCCACAGGAGGTTTAACACCGCAGGGCTGTGACAGGAGGGAGAACAGGTCGGGACAAGAGGTTCTTGTGAGTGCTACTTTCTAAAGGGCTGCCCAGGAGCCACTGGCCGGGAATCCATCACCCTTCAAGGGATATGGGTGGAGAAGGATGAGGGAGGCTGAGACCAGCACAAGAGGATTTCTGTTCAGCTGATCCGGGGAACACACGGCCTAATCCGTGTCCTGCGGGATAACCTCGGGCAGGCGTTTTGCTGTGCTGTTCCTCCCTGCACAGCTGGGCTGATCCTCCCCTCTGCTGAGAGAAACGCCTGGAAAGTGCAAATGCAGGAACCTCCAGCAAGACTTTCAGCGACCTGGACTGTCCAGGGTGAAACTATTCCTGAACTCACATACTGACATATTGTACAATTTTTCTGTCTCCTTTGGTAAACCAGAGTCATCCCTGTCACCCTTCACAGACCCCTCACTGAGTCTCTTACACGGCGTAATGCCACAGGTCTTTTTTATTTTAAGAGGTTAAAAACTCTTTGTATTTTTGGTCTGTGTCTTCCTTAGTGATGGTGATGATAACCCGAGCACGCCTCTGTCCCCTGCAGTGAGTCTGCACTTGGATACCTGAAGTTGCACAAGGCATGTAAAACAAACCAGAAAAAAAACCCCTTTAGCCACTGTTGGGAGCAATTTCACAAAACCTCTCATTTGCATTCACCGAGAATCTCCCTGTTGTGAAAGCACTTCCCTGGCTTTGTTCCATTGCCCCTACACACGGGAGGGTTTTTTTTGGGTGCCTGAGTGGACAGTAATAGTGCCACATCCGTGGAACGGGGAATCCAAGTCCTCCAATTCTCCTTCATCACCTTCTCGCAAAAGTAACCAGCTCAGCGGAGATTTTTTTCCCCTCTTTTTTCCTAGTTGTTGCCTGCAATTAGGCACAAAGTTCCCTGGGCATGGACCGGGAGACGGCAGGGATGGGACAGGGATGGGACAGGGATGGGACAGGGACAGGGATGGGACAGTCAGTGCCGTGCTGGACACGGACGAAGCACCAAACCGAGCCTGATGTGAACTGCACTGAGCTGAACCGACCCGAAGGGCGCTGAGCTGTGCCGAGCCCAGCTGAGCCACGCCACGCTGATCCGAACCGGACCGTGCTGAGCCGAGCCGAGCCGGATCGCGCCTATTCCATACAAACCAAGGACTCCAAGCCGGTTTTACCCGTGCCGTGCTGCTGAGGGCGGCACCGAGCGGGGCCAAACCGAGCCGGGTGGGCGGCACC
>VWZU01009902.1:0-17288 GCA_013397095.1 Sterrhoptilus dennistouni
CCCCTTACACGTACACAGATGAACAGCCCATGTGCACCGATCCAGGGACCTTTCATTTGGCTGCGTGTGCTGCCTCAGACTGTTTCATTGGAGGTCCCCACTCCCAGACTGTGCCAACATCTCTTCCTACAGCCACTTTCTTCTTTCCCTTCTGCCTGAGGCAGAAATTCTCCAAGCTGCAGACAATGAAAAGCAAGACAGAGGTCCAGTCCGTGTTGGCTATTGAGGCCACTTAACTATTCTGTGTCCCACACAACATCCTCCCCCCCTCCAACCCCCACCGCCACTCTCCTTGTGTGGTTTGCTGCAGCCAGGGCAGGCTGTTTGCAGTCTTGAAACACTGACACAACACTTGTCCTGGCTCTTAGAACCTCTGACCTGTTTTTGTGAAGCAAGAGGATTTTTGGGAAATGTTTCATTCCTCCTCAGTAAGCACCTATCTTGGTGCTGCTGGTCAGTATGTGATGGCTTTCAGGCCAGAAGAGGAGATCATACAGCACCATTGCCACCCACATAATTGTATTCTGGAAGACTCTGACTTTTGGAAACCTGGAAGCTGAGAATTTTAGGCTTTCTGTGCTAACAGGCACTGACCCTCAAGAGAACACTACATTTGACCTGAGGCCATGGAACAGGCTTCCAAAGTTGACTGATAGGACTGGGATTATGGGTGTGTAGTTTGAATAGAATTGTGTAATATCACAGGGTGGAAAACTTAGAATTTAAGGCTTTAGACTATAGTAATATATATAAAGCAAGATGGAGGATTTAGGGTGCAGGCTAACTACTTCTTTCAACTTCTGCATGGGTTTGGGTGGTGTATTGTAATTGGGTGAAATAATCCACATTGTGGACCACAGATGTTTGGCTATTGGGTTAAAAGTAAAAATAATTTAGGTGTCCTTTGTTAATTGGACAATTTGGGCTTAAAAGACCTTGGAAAAAGATAGAGACAGACCCATTTTTCACCTTGTTAGCTGGAACTCACAACTTGTGAAATTGTATTATAGATAAGAATTAATAAACATCTGAGTCCAAACACAAAAACTGTGTCTCTCGACCATTTAATCCCAGCTCTTGCATCTGACTTGGGTCAAGGAGGGGTGAAGCCACACACTTAGAAGGGGTTTCAAGAAGGTGATGTGGTTGTTGGCTGGGTCAGCGTCTAAGAGCAGAGACACGTGTGGCATGTGTGTTAAGTATCTACCTTTGGCTTTGCAGGTGCTGTGTGGGCAGCCTTTGGAATTGGATGGGTATTTGAGCTGAGCTGAGCCATAGCAAGGAGGAGCTCAGGGCTGGTGATTTCTCACAAGTGCAGTGGTAGTTTTCTGTGTTTTGGTAACTTTGGTGCCACAAGCAATGATGGCTGCTGCATCCTCTCAGAGCTGGTAGGCAAAAGGCTGTGGAACTTTTGAGGGCGGGGTTGATGTGGAAGACCTCTGTGGTGTCCGGTGTGATTCTGACTGGGGAGTTTTCTTGCAAATGATGGAGAGTAACCTGCCAGCTGCAGGTATGGTGCCTGATCAGCTAAAGCGGCTTCTTCAGACCCCTCCACCCTCTGAAAGCTCCATTGAGGGATCAGGGACCACTGCCCTCCAGTGTGTAGCTTTGACTTTGGTTGGAAAGAGACCCCACCACAGCATGTCTTCCAAAAGTTGCTGGCATTGCTTCTGCATTAATGGTCTCACTTCCAATTGTGTGTCCCAGCAGCATCTCTCTTGGGCAGTGCAGCTGGCCAGATGTCCCTCCTAACTCTGTAACTCAAAAACCCCATGTCAGGGTAAGCCTGTGGATTTTGGGGATGGAAATTTTATTGGTACCAATTTACAGCTGTGCAAGTTCAGTTAATGCAAAAGGACAATCAAAGACTTCTGTCAGAGGAGTATTTTTACTGGATGTGTATAACCACGCACAGCCCTCCTCAGGATAAAGTGAATTAATGAGACTTGTTCTTTATTTTACTCTTTGAAGTTTTACCCTTCAGTTCCAGTTTTATTTACTTGGTCAAGTGTGGTGTGCAGCATCAGTGCAAGGACTGGAGCTGTTGCGGGGGGATACCTCCCCCTTTTTTGCAGGGGAGGAGTTTGTCCATTTTGAATGGTGTTGTTAAAAATAATGATCTGCTGGTCAGAGCTCTTTCCCTTGTTTTGTGCTTCTTTGGGAGGCTGGGGTGAGATATGCCTAGTGAGACATCCAAATGTCAGAGTGGGGGGTGGGCAATAGTGCAGTGGAAGAGCAGGTGTGAGGAGGATGAGGAGGTCACAGAGGACTTCCACCCCACAAGTCTCTGTGTTGGTTTCAACAACCAATAAGGAACTAAATTCCAAACAAGCCACTGTCCTTCCTTGCCTGCCATCAAGGGAGGGACAATAAATTAGAGATGATGACTTAAAAATAAGAATTTATTAAAAAATAAAATCACAAAGCAATGGAATGAGGCATATGTGATGGAAAGAATTTTGTACAAAATAAAGGAAAATATTTTAACCAGCAAAAAATGAGGTGTTAAGTATCCCCCTTGTAACAAAGATAAAATGGCTTCTGCTTCCCTTAGCAGCTCATGTGGCCAGGAGGACAAAGACAAGATGATGGTAAGGTTCTCTTGGCTTACCTCTTCCCCCCGGAACTAAAAACACCCCGGGATGTCAGGGGCTTATGGGGTAATTCTTATGGCAGATGGGGGGTGGTGCTGGAATTGCCTAGTGAGCTCCAGACCTGAAGTATCAGTTTCCCTGCTCTCTCCAGTGACAGCAGCAGTGTTCGTATAAGTCAGTTTTGTCACTTCACTGTCTCTTCCTACCACCCACTGGGCCCTTTTTGTATCAGCTGGGCTTTCCCTCAGCTTGGTTGGACTCAGCTAGTATCAACTCCGCTGGTTTTGGAATCTTCTGCACTCATGGGAGGAAGGGACACCCAGCTGGGAAAACCAAGCGTTGAAAAATGCACCCCTGGCCCCACAGGAAGATCTTTCTGTCCGTGCTCCTTTTGTCTGGGAATAATTCTTGGACAGAATGAATTTTGGAGGTGGAATCAAAATTTCAGGGGTAGTTACCTCGCAGAGAATGAATCTGGCTTTCATCAGGGAGTAATCCTTGGATGTATGGAATTTTGGAGGTGGAATCCAATTTCAGCTATGGGCTCCTGAATGATAATGACACCACAGAAAGGCTTCCTGTGACGTGTGGAAGCTTCAGACAAACTCTGCCTTAGCCTCGGATATTTGTAACAGTTTAAATTTAAAGGGGTCACTCTGGACTTCAAGTTCTAATGATAGCAAATTAGATCTATTTCTAAAAAATAGTTGTTTATTAAACAGACAAGAGACAACAGATGAAAGACCCTAATCAGAATTACTTACTACACAGTAGAAAACTAAAGACCTACTAGTAGATTATACCATAACATAAAACAGTGCACTATATCAAGGAAACTATATTAAAGCTAGAAAAAGAAATAGGATTTTGATTAGGAGGCAAATGTAACTTAGAACCAAAATGACAATAATGTACACAGATTCCTTCACTTAACCCCTGGAGAGTAACTGTGAAGCAGGTGTCCCTACTCAGAAGAGAAACTCCACACATTTCCATGGAAATTTATAGAAGATTTCTGCCTTGTGAAAGTTTGCTGTGGCTTTTAGAGTTTGTAAAGTGAGGTGTCTGTCAGTCAAAAATCTGACTTCCGTTGCCAGATATCACTTCAACAATAGGATGTTTATTGGCAGTTGGGAGATGCCAGACCAGTGTTAAACCATGGTGCTAGAATAATTCCCTGCAGGACAGCTTGTCCTGTTTGAGTTATCTGACTGGTTAACAAACAATAGATGATCACCCCTCTTGTGGGAGGATGAGATGCCCTGCTATGGAAGGAAATCACGTAAGCCCAAAGTTTCAGGTGTAGATGAAAGGAGCCCAGGGGAGGCCAAGGCCAGCCACACCCATCTGTCCTGGCAGCTTTCATCTGGGAGCAGTCCTTGGATGTATAGCATTTTGGAGGTGAAATCAAAATTTCAGCCATGAGCTCCTGGATGAGAATGACAGTTCTTTTCCATAGGAAGTAAAGCACATAGCCCCAGTGTTTCAGACGCAGATGAGAGGAAGCCTGGAAGAGATTAATGCCAGACAGACCAGTCTGTCCTGGAAGCTTTTGTCTGGGAGCAGTCCTTGCATGTACTTCTTGCTTGCTTTGCCTTGTAAACCCAACCCCTTACTTGCTTTGCACTACCTTGCATAGCCATCTCCCCTTGATCTGTGTACTGCCTTCATTCTTGGCCTTCTCTTGCAAGGTTACCACTCCTTTGATTTGCCTTCCCATGCCTACCTCAACCTTGCATTTCTTTATGGACCCTTCTGTGTTCTTCCCTTGCCCTTCCTCTACTCCGTTGCCTTGCACTGCCTTGCTCATCCATCTCCTAAGCTTGACAAGAAAAGGGTTTTTCCAGGTTTTACTTTTGTTGCTGTTTCATGCTGGTAATTTTTTAGAGGGGAAGAGGGAGTTCTGTAAACCTGGAATGCAGCAAAGTTCCTTTGCTGCATTGTTTTTCCTTTCTTCCCCCTCT
Source organism: Sterrhoptilus dennistouni (assembly GCA_013397095.1). NCBI lineage: Eukaryota > Metazoa > Chordata > Aves > Passeriformes > Zosteropidae > Sterrhoptilus > Sterrhoptilus dennistouni. The sequence continues at coordinate 4,559 of VWZU01009902.1, forward strand.
CCACCATATTGTCAGAAGAAGTGGACTTCTCCTCCATCTTGTCCTTGTCCCCTGGGCTACATGATGTCTTGGTTTGGCAAGACAAGTATATGCCAGGGAAAACTGGAGTTTCCCTTGGAATGGAGAATGTACCCCCACCCCCCTTCCAAATTATTATAATTTTGTAATTAAAGGCTTTTCAGGCAAAGATCTGGGAATAGGAATAACAGTTCTTTACTAGAAATATTAAGAATACATTTGTATTCTTAATATTTCTAGTGAAGTACAAAAAACAAACAAACAAAACAAACAGAAAATCCTAGAAACCCTGACAGAGTCAGAAATACAACCTGAAGCCTGTTGGTCAGGGTGTAGGAAGCAGTCCAAAGTAAGCCCTCCTGAAGTGGCAGATGTGGTTCTGTTGGAGTAGAGATGGTCCTTGTAGAAAAAAAAGGGCCCGGCAATGGTGAGATGGGTCCAGTCTTCCTTCAGGAATCCAGTGGAAAAAACCAGATGCCTGGTGTTCCCATGTCTCAGTTTTTATCTGGGTAGGAACAGTTTGGCTCCCCGCACTGGGTGGAGCATCTCACAACGGGATGATGTAATGTGTCATGTCATTGGTGAGCCTTAATGGCCCATTACCAAAAGATATCCCCTGGAGGGTGGAAAGAGATAAGCAACAATGCCCTACCTGGTTTTAACAGCTGGCCCATTATAAGAAGACAGCTGTCCCACTTCCCCCTGGAGTTACAAGAGATAAGAGATACTTCCCCTGGAGTTACACCTCCCCAGCTGGTTTCAATAGCTGGAATAGAATAAACTCGTTTGTTTACATATCCCCAAGACACATGGTCTTCTATTGGAAGCTCCATACTGGGGGAGGGGACGTTACTGTCACACTGTCTTTGGGCCATGCAGTCAGTGGGGAAGCCCCATCTTGGGGCAGGGGCTTCTCTGATATTTTGGTTTTGTTGTTTCTGCGGGACTGTTTCAGTTTTGCTTTAGAGCCTTTGTATTTTTGATTACTGCTGTTTCCTTCTTAACTGATGTTTTGTTTTTTAGTAAACTGATATTTTTTCACTTTTATCTTTTCACATTTGTCTCTCCTTCTGTTGAAAGAGGAGTGCTTAAAACTAAAGGAGAGGTAGTTTGTTCCCAGGCTCCACCTTACAAACAGTCTTAGACAAATTTGGTGCACAACTAAAGGCGCTTGAGAGAGAAAGTGACAAAATAACAATATTGTCTGAAACATTTGTATATTGGGTATAGAACTCCCTGGTCACTATGGTCCTGGGTCTAGTCATGTGGGTGTGGCACCTAACTTCATATATGTGCCCGTATATGTGGAGCCATTTGCCCACCATGATGGATGTCCTTTTTCAAATCAGGGAGAGAGAGAACCAAGATTGCTTTGTGGATACACTTTGTGATATCAGTTTATGGAAAGTCAACATCAGTGGCAACGAAGATAATTTTTGATGTTTATTCATTTGCCTGTCCTAGTCTGGGATGCTGCTTCTGGGGGTTTAATAATGATTTCACTTAGCCTACTGGGAGAACAGGAGAGGATTTTCCCCTCCCTTTCACCTCCTTCTCCCCTTTCAGGTCTGATACATCACTATTTGAGAATATTGAATTCCCTCAGGATGTTAAAAAACACCGTAATTTGTTGCCTCTTGTGGAGTGAATACAAGTTTCCACACATAAGGGGCAAGATCCAAGAAAGCTTCTTTTCCTGGCACATTTATCTGTGTGAGATGCAGCTGAAAACTTTTTGGTTTAGAATGGGGCTACAAGAGAGACAGAATGTGACAGTATGTAGATCACAGAAGGAAAGTTCATGGCACTGGTGTGTTTTGACAGCAGAAGCAGTGTGCTCACTGACTCCTCTGCTGGGTCATTACTCTGTATGAGGAGTAGGTGGGCATTTCGCCCTCTGGGAGAATGAAAACATGTGATGTTATGTAAGGCGAAGAAGGAACCCACAGAGGACCGTGGTTCTGTATGCAGTGTATTTGTACAGGCTGCCAAAGGAGTGTGCTGCGACTCGGCTGCCTGCCAAATTCAAGTTATCAGTTGTAAGGGGGAAGGTCTGCCACAGCTACCTTTGCTGATACATATTCCTAACTCAGCCTATGTGGAAACAGTTCCATTTAGCTTTAGACTCTGGGATCCAGAGAACATGATGGTTGATGTAGCCAAGAAGGAAAGTACAGAGTACATGAGGATATACAAGACAGATGTTCCCTGCCTGAGTCCAGGAGCAGCAGGGATGTCCAGGCCCTGATATGGAAGTTAGAGGCAGAAGTGTCAAGCAGAAGAAACCAAGGAGCTGATCACACCTTCTTCATCAGCAAAGCATATTTTGCTGAGAAAGCCTAGTAATGCATAATGTAAAAATGAATGTGACTGACAGTCATATGCTATAAAAGGCCAGTCCCACATTTTCACAATGAGAACTTCTAGCACACCCCCCTAAGGTGTGTGTGAAGATCTTTCCCATGAGTGGGCATGCCCCTCAAGGTTACACCTTGAGGCTCAGCAAGGAGATTTGCCTGCAGTTGCTGATAGAGGTGAGGAACATCAATCTCTACTTAAAAATTGGGGTTTTTTTTCTAGTTGTAATGAAACTGCTTCAATATTGTTTCAAAAATAGGGCATTATGCTAGAAGTTACAGCTACCTCTCCTGTGTACTAGACAATTCTAAGGTCTTTTTGTCTAAGCATAATCAGTACTGTAATAGAATTAAAGAAATAATTTATTATATTTATATAAATATATTAGGTTAGCCATCCTTAATCCTGCAAGACAGAGTTGTATAAAGGTAGGGTTACACCTGTATGATCCTTTAGACATAAACCTTTGACCTCATCTGGGCCTGGGATTGGATTTGGATTTAACCACACCCAGACTCCTCTATGAGAAGGAATTTAGAAAGCCAGGGCATTGTTTCTGCACCTCGTGACACAAGGTGAGGGCTTCTCTAATAAATTTCATCTGAAGCGCCCATCCTGTCTGTGACAAAGACGGAGGTAGTTCATCAGTAATCAGTGTTTTAAAGTTACTCAGTGTAGAGCAGTTACTCTCGAATGTAAGGCAAGCTTCTCTGGATGTGCAAGTTAAACCTTCCATGAAGGTACATGCTAGCTGCTCCATAGTCACTACTCTGAAAGAATAATAGTGTGTCAGTTACAGTAAAAACCTACAGACAACTTTTTATATATTAAGCTTGTAGAAATGTATTCAAGGTGTGTGTTTGCTGTGTGGCCTACAAAGCTCAAGGAACCAGCTTGTGATAAGGGAGGTAAATAGGAGTGTTATCTCTGTCCAGTAATACATAAAGTTTTGCCCCAGTTCCTCCAGATAATATTGCTCCAGGCTCAGGAACTTGATATGGGATAATTGCCTGCAGAGATTGAAGGGCTGTAAATTGTGCTTTTACAGACTGAACTTCAATTTCATGTTTGGCTTGTGACACCAAAAACAGAGTTCCAGTGCTATCCCCCTAAATAAGGCACAGGAAATTATCAAAGATACCTAAAATACAGGAACTTGAGAATATTATACTAACAGAGGATGTAGAAGAGGAGAATGCAGAGTCCAGAACCACACTGCATTGTCAGGGGTTGTCATATAAATGGTCATTTCTAGATTGATAGGTTGCAATCCCAGCACAGAATCCATTGATGTAACCAATTCCACTTATTCTAACATTTTGGAAGAGACACCATCTGGAAGAATTTCAGTCCTCACCATTTTTTATACTGAAGGTACAGACACAGTATTTTTTCTGTTTCTTGCAATTCTGTAATTCTTTCTGTTTCTTGCAATGCCCAAATTACAGTTTTAATTCATTTTTCCATTGGGTTATAATGTATAGCAGAGCCTTGTAATACCTTGAACCAAAATCCTAGAGATTTTTTCTGACTTTTCAGCCCAGTTGTCTGCCAAAATTCCCATAGGATTTTATTGCCTAGAATTGGTACTTTCAATTCAAAAGGATTTCCTTACCTAGGAGTGTAAGGAAATTGTAATTTGGCTTGCTCAATCAAAATATTTTTGCAGGCATCAGAGGCTTCTTCTTGTTTCTTTGTCTATTGCCAAACAACATTCTTCCTGGTCCATTTCTACCGCTATAGCATTTGCCAGGTAGCGACTGTCTTGGTGTGAGGTGACAGGGGTTGAAAGAGAATTTTTTGCATAGGCATTGACTTCTGTCAGTGATGAAACATTTTTGCTGTTAAGATCCTATTTATCATGGGACACTGACTTGCACAAGATCATTCGACATTTGTTTCCTCATCACACATGAGGTAATTCTCCAGTTTTGCCAGATGATTTTCATTCACCACCCGCGCAGCTGGTTCTGAAATTAGAGCCCAAATTTCCCTTAAGGTACTTGCTAGGACACATATGTTACTAGTAGCGCTATGATGGCTGGTGTACTCCAGGTCGTCAATTAAACAGGCGCCCCTCTCAAAAGCTGTATTTTGATACTTTTAGTTACTGTTGCCCCATCCAGACTAGATCCTGTAATCAGAGCGTGAGGCATCCCCATCTGCTGCAGGAAAGTAAAATTTTCTACCTTGAACATCAGCTTCTGAGGGATGGCACTAATTTAACAGCATATGCTGTTAAAACTGCTGCACACAACCCTTGATAACATAAAGGTGGCAATATCCTGTCAAACAAGACCCCTGATACTTTGTCACTGAGCACATCCCCGGTATAGCTGATCCTTACTACCTATAGGGCTTAATAATTTTTTTCACCATTTAATAAGTGGACAGACATAGCCTCACTATTCCAAGCTCACAAAATCCATATCAGTCTGTCTTCTCCTCTTTTCTGCTGATAGATCTCCAAAAATTCCATTTTGGAGTATAAGTGCCCCCCCTCCATCTGGAAGATCCCTCTGCCCCTACATTTGTATGAGGAGTTGTGCTTCTACCACCTCCATTTCTGCTAAATCAGCTAAAGCTCAAGCTTGGAGTCTGAGGACTCACTCAAGATATTTCCATTCCATTCCTCAGGATCATGTATTTCCTGATTGGGAAATCAAAATGTTATTTTTCCCATAACTGTACCTTTGTTTGTGAGCAACATGTGCCACCATATATTGCTGTTCTACAGTCATTCTACACTGCATTTCTGCGCATAGCACCACTGTGCTGAAGTATAACTAGATCTTGTGTGATTGCCTTTGCATCTTGTAAAGTCCTGACTTCCTTTTCCAACTCTCACATTGCTCTGCAATGACGTGACTTCATGGTCCAAAGCTCTAAGAATGGCAACTAGCAGCTATCTCCATCTCCCCACTAACTTGAAAGAAGGTTTTGACGCCCTTCCCCAGAGGGCACGTGCAGTAAATACTCGTGTGCTGAATCTCTAAGAAGAGACAAAGGAAGTTACAGCCCAGGGCTGCAGATGATCCATACCTTTATCCATACTTTATGCATAGCTTTCAATTGTAGTGTTTATGGGAAATGTGGATCTGTTGCTCTTTGAAGTGTATCAAAGAGGGTGACTGGCAACTGAGGATTCACTATCCATCACCCATCTCTGCACAGACATAGAAGAAAAAGATATTCCGACTCTGAGTATGGATCAGTTCCTGGCACTCTACAGGAAAGAACCCACTTAAGGGATGTCCTGGGGTGACTTTGTGATGCTTGTACCCCAATTTTCTGTTCTGTTTATGGTGGATATTAAGTTCTACACCTTTAAGACTGGTTTTGAGAGCGAAGGGGAAGAAAGAAGAAGCGCGCAGTTTGTTTGCAGAAACTGCACTCACTGCTCTGCATTCTGCTCCTGAACTGTGCTATCTACGCACAGACAGCAAGAGAGAGCACTCCTTTGCTTTTTTTTAGTTAGTTTTTAGCTAGCTGAGGCTGAGAATTTCCCTGGACTGTTTTTTTCCTTTTCTTGGAACTGTTTAAACCTGTTCTGGACCGAAAAACACAGAGAAACGCCCAGAGCTCATGCCTGTGGCCCACTGGGGCCCAGGATGGCATTTTCCAGTGCTGGAGGGACTGATAAGAGACTGGGCAAGCTGACCTACAAACCACGGCAAGGACTTTCTCAATTTTGCCATTTCTCTTCAGGACAGTGAGAATTTTTTTGTTTGTTTTGTTTGTTTGTTTGTTTGTTTTAATGCTTTGCACTTTGCTGTTTACATAAACAGATTTTTTCCACTTTCCTCTAAAGAAATTTTTTCCCAGACCAGTTCGGGGAGGGGCTGCTTGGATTTGCTTTCTGGAGGGGCCCCATTTGAAGGTTTCCTCCCAAGTTTGCCTAAACCAGGACAGGGAACATTATGGTGACTCGGCTGGGGTGGCCATAAGGCCTTGCCTGGATCATCTTTCTGCCCCTAGCAATAGAGAATCAGAACTGACAGGACTCCACTGGGCACCAGCCAGATGATCAGGGACTCCTCCAAATCTTCTTCAGCATCATAGGAGTGAGCAAATTCAAAGTGCAATGCTACAGAGATATTCAAGCAAGGGTGGATGGAATTCTTGGATTGGCAAGTGCACTGTTGTTCCTTTTTCATACTGCTTTTACAAAAGGTGCAGATTTATCAGTGTAACTGATCAGTGGGATCAATCTCCATATAAGTCATAAGGAAACACTGGGTGGTGGGCCTTAATCAATTAATGGGATGGGAGCAGTGTAACTACTTAAGGAGCAAACTTTTTTACCATGGAAGAAGAATGGTGTTAGAGGAGAAAGAGGAGGAAGAATTTGGGGGTCTTGGCCTGAATATGCTATTTGTTGACAGGAGGGGTCAGTTATAAGAGGTAAATGTTATATGATGGTGGAGAATTTTGACAGTGAGGGAACGGGACCAGGGGAAAATATCAGGGCATACCCAGTTGATACTCTGGTTCCAGGAAAGCTGGGGAATGAAACACTAGATTTTTGTATTGATACTGGAGCCACACCTTCAGAAGTAACTTGCTGCAAGGGCCTGCTGAGGAAAGTTCCAGTACAGATTGTTGGGGCAGCAGGAAAATGAGCTTTGTAGCCACTACTACCATCCATGGCATGTATAGTTGGTGACACTAAAATAACTCATCCGTTTCTATATATGCCATAATGCCCCCTTTCCTTGCTGGGATGAGATATATTTTGTAACTTTAATGCACAACACCTTAAACCTTAAACCTTTTCTGAGATTACCATGCAGCTTCACATTCCACCTAAGACAGGCTGGAAAGCTCAGGTCTGCCTGTTAATGTGTAAACCATTGGAGGACATTGGAGAAAATGTTCTGGATGCCATTTCAAATGCAGTGATCCGCATGGGCCACAGGAAAAGGAGGTAAAGCAAAGAATATGTCTCCAGTTAAGAGAAAAAGCTCAGAACCAGAAGTTCAACCATTAAAAATTAATAAATATCCTATAAAGACAAAAGCACAAAAAGGTCTGGAGCCATTGACATACACATTCTTACAATTTGGCATACTCAGACAATGTCAATCTTGCTTTTAGATGCCTTGCTCCAGGTAAAGAAGCCTTGTTCTTGAGAGTGCAGATTAGTACAAGTCTAAGAACAATCAATCAAATATGCACAGATATACACCCAACTGTAGCAAATCTTTACAGCTTGTTAACCTCAGTACTGGAAACAAACTCTTATTTTACTGTTTTGTCTTTAAAGAATGCTTTCTCTTGTACACCAATAGATAAACAAACCCAAACAATCTTTGCCTAGGAATGAGAGAGTCATTCTGTGTCTGGAAGAAAGATGCAGTTCAACAGTGCTCCCTCAAGGATTCAAAAATAAGTCCACTTTATTTGGTGGTTTTGGCAAAAGAAGTAGAAAAATGGAAAAAACTAACAGTGTTCTTCTTTTACAGGATGTAGATGACATCCTAATTGGAGCTGACCAGGAACAAACCTCCTTGAAAGTGACCATAAGCCTGCAGAACTTTTTGGGACTTGCTGGAATTTCCAGAAAAAGATGCAAGACCAATACTTTAACTTTAAGGTATCAAAAGGACAATGCAGTCTGGGAGAAGGAAAAACAGGAGTGATATTCCAAATTGCAGCTCATAGGACTAAAAGATAACTAACAGGAGTTAGTGGCAGGATTTTGCCCCATACAGGTTCAAAATTTTTGGACTAATATTTAGTCCAATCAAAGGTTCTGAAGAATTGCTGGAATGGCCCTGAGAATTCTGAACGAGTTTTAACACCATAAAGGATGCTGATGGAAGCACCGGCTTTAGGCCTTCCAGATATGACTAAACCCTTTTCATGATGTGTGCACAGAAGGCAACAAGTAGCCTCTGTGGGGATGACACAGCTTCTTGGAAGTTGGCAAAGGCCAGTGGCATCCTTCTCCAAGCAACTGGATGGTCAGCATGCTCATGGGCCATAGCAGTCACCATCCTAATGATGCAGGAGGCCCAGAAATTCACTTTGGAATGGTCACTAACTGTACTAGTCCCATATGCCATTGCTATCTGTTCGAAATCCAAAAGGACATCACTGGATCTCTCTAAGCTGACTGGCAAAATACCAAGCTGTGCTGATGGACCAGGGAGACAACTAGTCATGTGTGTGTTATCAACTTTAAATGAAGCCATTTTTCTCCCTACTGAAAAGCAAGGACCTTTTCAATATGACTGGCTGCACACTGTGGAGCAGTCAAGATGCCAAAATTTAAGGGATGAACCTTTACAGGAACCAGGCAAAAACTGTATGTTGATGGCAGCAGATTTGTGAATACAGGTAAGTTACCTCTGGGGGGATGGAAGAGATCAGTGGTATCCCTGAGGGTCTGTGTCAAAGATCCCCAGGATGGCACTGACCTGTACAGCATCACCCTGTTCCCACAAGTCTCCTGCCCTCACCCGCCTCACTTCTTGGGCATCCAGGTGCCAGGTTTCAGCACCTGCATCACACCCAGCAGCAAAGGTAGGAGCCCCAACAGTTTGGAGACCCACACCCCAGAAAATTCCACGTCCCCCTGACAGCCCCATTTTCCACAGGGTTCTATTGCAGTGAGTGCTACAGAGCCCTGAACAACATCTGCTCTGTCTGCATGCCCCCCCTGAGCTACCCAGACTCTGGGGATGAGGAGATGTGAGCAGAGAGGTGCTGGGAGCCCTCCCGAGCCTGGGGGGCTGCAGCGGGCAGGGGGTGGGCTACAGCTCACCCCTGCCCTCTCCTGTCCTGCAGGGACTCCAGTGACGAGGAGACACCGAGGCTGTGGCTGGGTGCTGTGCGGACACTGCGAGACCAGGAGCGCAGCACATCAAGGATATGATAAAGGGCCAGAGACTCTCCTCCAGAATGGCTGCCCAGCTGTGAGCCCAGCTGAAGGAGGAGGACGAGAGCGAGAAGAGCGAGGTAGGCAGCTGTGGGGTGGCCAACAAGAACAGATTGCTCTGCAGGTGAGGGCTGGCTGTGGAGGTGGGAATGCCCCCTGTTCTCCCCAGCACTGCAGATGCTGGATACCAACACTGTGCTCCTCTCTCCCAGCAAGACTTAAACTACCGGCAGCAGGCCAAGAACTGTGAAAGTGAGGGCAAGGGCGCAGTGACAGCAGGATAGTGCCATGTGGCAGCAAAAACACGGGTCCAGGTGCTGCGATGTGGCTGGAGCCCCACCAGTGCAGCAGAAGCTGAAAGCCACTGGGTGGGGAAGGGCTGATGAATAAATCACCTGGTCCTTAAGGCACCAGAGTCCTGGTACTTTGAGCTGGCATGCATCATTCCATGGTGGTCCTGACCTTGTGATACACCAGCTCCATGCTGCCCCTGGCTCCATCCCTGCTGTGACTCCAACCTCTCAATGTCCCTGAGCTCTCATCTCCAGCATCTTGGTGCCACCATCTCTATGCCCACTGTGCCTCCAGCCCCTACACATCCCTGTCCCCAGCCTTCATGGTGTCCCCATTCCCATCCCTGTGGTGCCTTCAGCCACATGCTGACCCCCACCCCTCAATATCCCTCTCCCCACACATGGTGCCCTCTCCCCATCCCTGCAGTGCCCCAGATTCTCAATCTCCCTGTCCCCAGCCCCACAGTGCACCCAGTCCCAAGATGCTCCAGGGTGGGGGCGCAGAATGGACAGACAGCTGGATGCGGGGGAAGTCCCTGCTTCTCCGTTTATTACCAAGCAGCCTTCGTTTAAAAAAAAACAACAGACACAGACATACAGAGATGCAGAGGCAGTGTGGAGGGGCAGGGGCCACCTGCCCGTCGTTTTTTTAGTTCCTGACACCAGAGAGGTTCAAGTAGCCGAAAAGGTTCAAGTTCACCATAAGGCACTTTAAAGCCATGACAGGAGCAGAGCCCCCCCGACCCCATCACCCCTCCCGGCACCCCATGGCAGATGTGGAGGCCGGGCAGCGCTGGTGGTTGGCAGCCGAGGGGCTGTGGGGGGGAATATATTACATCATCTTTTTAAATATAGATAAAACTCTTATTGTAGACAAATAGTGCCGGTCCCCTACACCCCCGGGGAGGCTGCGCCCTGCGGGGGGCATGTGCAAAGGACAGAGGGGTGACCGTGGGGGCCCGGCCACCCCAGGGAAGGGGGGTCCCACAGGGCCAGGGAATTTTGGAAGGGGGAAGGGTCCGGGGGGGGCCGGGGCTGCCCCACACCCGGGTGGGCTCACCCAAATAGTGCAACCAAGAGAAAGCAGCCAGGAGTGCAGGGGCGAGGGGGGCTCGCCAGGGGGGGCTGCTTGGAGTGGGGAGGTAGGGACAAGCTATGCACAGCGCAGGGCAGTGCCCCCCCCACAAGTGGGGAGAGGATGGGGGGGCTCTCCCCATCTAGGGGGTGGGCCTTGGTCCAGGGGGGTCCCTGCCTGGTCCTGGAATCCACGAGGGGTTTGGTGGCGGGACATCCAAGTCCCTATCCCCCCATCACCCACTGGGCATGACCAGGTGGGCCTGGGAATGGTGGGGGGTGTTAGGGGCCCCCCACCCCCTTGTGCAAATAGGCCGAGGGGAGTTTCCCCCTTTGCATAACTAGGAATGAACTGTGACGGGAAAAACAGGAACAGAAACCCCAAGTGGGCACGGCACAGCTCAGCATGGAACAGCATGACACCTGCCGTTGCATCAGCCCTATGCCGTCTCCACCGGCACGGTGCCATCTGGCTGCGGCCCTTCCTCACCCTCTGGCTCCTCTTCCTCCTCCTCGGGCTGCCCTGGAGCCCAGTAGCGGGCGATGGAGAGGCGCAGCCCCTCCAGCCGCCCATTGGAGAGGTCGAGGCCAGGGGGCCCAGCGGGTGGTGGAAGTGGCTCATCGCGGCGGCGGCGACGGGTCCGCACCTCCAGGCAGTTCTGGCCCTTGAGGTGCCGCTGGAGGTGGTCGTCCTTGGCAAAGGCCTTGTGGCAGAGGTAGCACTCATAGGGCCGGGCACCTGTGTGCAGGTGCATGTGGTTCTTCAGGTCATAGCTATGCAGGAAGCGGGCACTGCAGTGCTGGCAGGAGTAGGGCCGCTCACCTGTGTGCTTCCTCATATGGATCTTCAGTTTGTCATTCCTGGAGTTGGGACACACAGGGAGATATTGGCATTGAGTAGCTGGCATGCCATCCAACCATAGTGGAGAGGGCAGTGATGCTGAAAGCCCAACAGCAGAGATGCTTTGCAGGGCACAGGGGTCTGGGTGCTTGACAGGGCAGGAGACCATTGTACGGCTGCATGGCTGATGCAGCTGGCTGCTGGCAGGGGGGATGCTGCTGGGTACCCCGGGATGGTCTGGCAGCACTTACATAGTGCGGAAGCCTCCCTTGGACCTGCACCAAAACCATGTCGGGGCTGGCAGATTATGTTATGGGTGCCATCAGTTATCAGGCCTTGGTTGATCTGGCAGCACTCAGTGCGGAACACCTGCCTGACTTCACCAGCAGGTATGGCAGAGAGGCACCAAAAGGGATGCTACTGGGTACCTTAGGTCAGTCTAGCAGCCCTCATGAGGTGCAGGAAGACCCAATAAACCCACTGCACCACAACAGAACTTGCAGGGGGTGCCATGGAGGATGCCATTGGGTACCCTGTGTTGGTCCAGAGCACTCATGGGGTGCAGAAGACTCTCTGAATCTGCACCGCACTGGCAGGACTAGCAGAGGGCTGCTGTGCACCATGCCATCAGGTACCCCAGTTTGGTCTGGCAGCACTCAGGGGATGCAGAAGACCCCATGAACCATGCCATACCTGTGACCAGGCTCTGGTAGGACTGGCAGGGGGAGTGCCATAGGGGATGTCAATTGGTACATATCAGGCAGGGAAAGTCTATCCAGCAGCACTCACCGTGTGAATCGGACTCCACAGACCTGGCAGGCGAAGGGCTTCTCACCCGTGTGCGTGCGCATGTGGCGAGGCAGCTTGCCGGCACCATGGATGACCTTGTGGCAGACAGGGCACTCCTGGGGCATCTGTGAGCGGCGCTTGCGCACCAGCTTGTCAGGGCTATCCAGCCCAGGTGCCAGCGACTCGTGGTGCAGTGAGCTCAGATATGCCATCAGGTCGGGGTCAATGGCGTCATCATCAGAGGCAGCCTCCTCAGGGGACAGGGGGGGCTGATAGGGGAAGGGGAAAGGGTGTGGGGGTAGCTCCTCCTCCTCAGGCAGCTCAAAGCTGTCATAGGGCAGGGGCAGCCCCTCAGGCAGAGGGGGTGAGGGCAGTTGAGAAGGTGGCGGGGGGCTGCCAGAGCCCTCAGCCTCAGTGGGTGGCTCCTCAGCATGGTTGTTGAGCCGGGCACCACGGGCTTGCAGGAACTTGCGG
>VWZU01009903.1:0-12856 GCA_013397095.1 Sterrhoptilus dennistouni
CTCCCAGACTCGAATCGGAGAGGTCTTCACCGAAAATGAGTATTCAGGGAATTAGTTTGCTTCCTGCTGATGGGGCAAAGTGTGACTAGCGTACGGGCTGCCTTTAGATGCAGAGGCACGGCTCGTGAAGGAGAATTTAAATGAAATAGATACCTGCGAGTATAACCTAGTTTGGACAATTCAGCAAGGATTTGTCTCGCCTTAATATTCTGGTCCTCCTTTTTCATTAAAAGGCTTGCTTGTTATCCTAGCACTGGATCAGTAAATAGCAACTCAGCATGGCAGGAAAGCATTTACCAGAAGTAAGCTTTAAGTCGAAACTTCAGTCAGTTTCAGCAAGACCAGAACTTCTTTACCGCTATTCCCGACTCCCATATCTATCTCAGAATGGTCTAAGAATGAATGTGTTTCTTCAGTGACACTAAGAATACACAACATCATATAAATGCTAAGTACCAACCATCCATCTATCCACGAAAGCCAAGTATAATAATTCAGTGCTTACCAGTCTCTGCTATTCCCACTTACCCTTTACAAACTTAACTTCACCTTTCTGGCAAGAGTCTAACAGCTGTTCAGAGAAAAGTAAATTCATCCTAGGACAGACAAGTAAAATCAGGGCAAAGACAGGAAGTACCAGGAAGCATTACTGTAGCTCAGTTCTCTCCTGTGAAGGGGCACTTGAGAGGCCAGCTGTTTTACTATTTGCCTCTTTTCCAAGTCATGGAAGAACTACCCAAGTACACTGCCAGAGTGCTCTGAGGAGGGAGGAAACTCACTGCAACAGTGAGGAGAAGGGGAACATTTTGAGACCTACACAATACCACATATCTGGGTTAAGAGGGAGAAATCTGTTCTAAAGTAAGTTTAGAAGTCCTACTGTGTGTGTGTAGTTGCATGGATAGGAGGGGGAACACGTGAGATCACATCCGCTCTATCTGACTTGCTTCCTTACACAGAGAAATGAGGCAGAGCAAAGCTAGATCTTGTCAGATCTTCTTAGGCACATTCTGAGAAGGTCTCTGTATATTTATACACTGTGATAATTACAAGCATAGAAGCAAGAAGGAAATGTAGAGGCCCTTGCCAGCTTCGTTCATATTCATTGAGAAAACACATGGATCCTCCCCAAGTCACAGATGTTCAATATGAAAATGTCTGAATTGCACTGAATCACAGCAAATTTGGAAAAACAGCCATGTCCCATGCAGCCCATGCTGTCACTAAGAAAATACGTGAATCATGTTCAATCAGGAACATTCACTGAAAAACTAAACAAAACCTGCTGTTGACATGGTCAGGCAGTGCCTAAAGAGCAAAATTCTGTGTTCAGATACAGCATGCATAAAGGTAGCAGGGGGAAAATAAGACTGACGTAGTTATCTCTGCTTCTGGCAGTATTCATGTATTTTGTGAAATCAGGGCACTTTAAGAGTTTTATATGAACTAAAGTCATAGGAAAGCACTGCCCAACCTACAGCATGTTTCCAGAAATACTACATCTTTGGGACACTATAGATGTTATGCCTACTTTGAGCATGAGCTTTACCTCTTAAGTGTTCTTCCACCTTCTTTGTGTTTCTGCCTTCTCTGAGGCTATTCTTTCTTCCATTCCTTTCTTAAACATTTTCTCTTCCTCTCTTTTGCTATGTTCATGACTTCATTCTTTTCTTCCACAAATCACAAACGGAAGTTTCTAAATCTTGAGTAGATGTTTGCCATCTCCTGGATATATTTAGCTGCCCCTGCTGTTTCCCATCTTCTCGGTGACATGCTGACCTACACAAAAAAGAGAACTGACATTTCTGAGACATGGAGGGAAGCTGCCCGCAATGACATTATCCCAAGGAAAGCAGGGTGTCAAAGTCTTAGTGCAGTAGCCACCTCCTACATCCTCAACAGCTCTCATAGTGAAGACACTTGTCAGCTCCTCAGATCTACAAAATCTTCCAGTGTAAAAAGTGGGCAGGAGGATAAGCATATTATTTGAAGATGAGAGATGTTGGTCAGAGTACACAAAATGTGTGAGCATTCTAGTTCAGAAAGGATTGTCTGTTGGTGAGCCAGCCTGTTCAGTTAGATAGCAGAAAGTTACTTCTGCTCTTCTCCCTTTCCATTCCTGGAGGTGGCCACCTCTGACTTTGTAAGCAGGTGAGCAGCATAGGAATCCACTTTCAAGCCAGTGAAGTTTTGAACCTGGTGTCTCCAGGCAACCCTACTAGCCCACCATGCCAAGGCAGTGAACTCTGGTGCTCCTGAGCAGCTCCACATGCTAAATTCAGCTGTCCTGTGGCAGGGACCCAACCTCCAGGAAGGGAGCAAGGAGGGATACTGGAAGGTGATAGCTGTATCCACTGCTCAAATTTAATTAGCTTATATTTGTAAATCAGAATTTACTATAGCTTAATCCTCCTTGGTTTAATTGGAATTCTTTTTCCTTCAAGGAGAATTAAACTATAGCAAACTAAAGCTGGGCATGGCACTAGAGTGCAAAAGATCCCTGAAACGGAGATAGTGTTGTTGCAACCATGAAGGTCTATCAATAACAGAGTTAATTCTACCTAGAAACATTGCCTCACCCATGGAACAGCTGTGGCAGTGAAGACGTGCCCCTCCCATGCTGAAGACATGGCTGAGGTGGTAAAGCAGTATGACCACTTCCTTTTCTGCCGCTCGCTGGCTCACTGCAAACCATCTTCAGCAGCAGCAGCAGTTTGTGCCAAACCCCCTGACTTGGGGCTGACGCAGGGCGGGAGCGCTGCAGGGTCCGTTCCAGTGCTCATTAGATGGGCAGTAGCAGCCAGCTGAGGGCAGAGCGTGGCTGAACTGCTCCAGACAGAGCTGGAGCAAATAAAATAAAACCTGAAAAATTTTTCCATGAAGTTATTTCCTGCTGTTTGAAGATGGCATGGTCTCAGCAGTTTGTTACTGCCTTTCAGCCAGCGGGCACCATGCTTCCATTTTTGCCTACCAGGTGGTGTTCCCTGATCCTCTGTGGGTTTAGTTTAAGGACAGAGATTAGTTTAGGCAATGCTAAAACTATGATTTCCATTAACCCCAGTGATTTATTTTCTTGTGCTGGGTTACAGAACGCCCATATAAAGCAGCTTTCTGGCAAAATTGTGCTGTGGGGAAGCACTAATTTCTTCAACTATTGCAGCTGGATCTAAGAAAGGATGTTTTCTCCAGCCTCACTGGCTGGGGTCACTATGGATATTCAGCCTGTAATATGTGATACATGGAGAAAGCGTTAACTTTGCAGAGCATCAGGTGTTTCATTATTTATAGTTCCCCAGACACACATATACTGATTTCAGCAACACCTTCTTGAAGGAGTGTCAGCTGCACAAAAGATTTGCTGATGACCACATGGAGGCTGGTCACAGTTACTGTAATAAAAAGCTGTGTAGGGACTGCTCTCCTTATAAATGCAGATAAATGTAATTAAGAGTATTTTTTTTTCTGGTAGCCATCATTTAACTCTTAATCACAAGCTAATTTGTCAAACTCCTTTTGCTGTGAAATAATAGATGCTATGCCTTCTCTGATGAAAAATTATGTAGTTGCCAGAATCTGATTGGAAATAATATACCTGAGTCTGTCTTCAAAGGTAGGAAAGACTTTCATACTATTTGTAATACAGATAGTAGTAGTCAGGTTTTTCAGTTTCATTCCAGATATACCACAATGCCTTCCCTCCACCTGCAGAGCATGTTGCTGGTGCCTTCTGTGGGCAATTACTTCAGAATTTGTCACTCAGATATAACCATCTAAGTGGGATTATTCAGATCAATACCTTTCACATTGATTTTATTTCTAGTCCACTTATCTCATATACTGTCAACCAGACTCAATCATCTGTCCCAATTTTGTGTTTCCATTTTATGGATTTTCATTAATCTCTTCACTGTCGATCCCATTTTGTTTCTACACACCTTCCCAGCTGCAAATCCAAGTGTTACATCACTTGTCAAGATGATTGCTCAAATATACTTAGATTTGTCTAAAAAAATTGATGGTGTCCTACACATGTCAAATTTATCCCACTGTCTGCTGCAGGATGAAGACATTTCTTGTTATTCACAATATATATAACTCATCCTTTATTATGAACAAAGTTTATAGAAAATATCAAATAAAATATTAAAATAAATATTAATATAATTAAATTCTACTAGGTAGGTGTTCATTCAGATTTTGACGTCCTAACCAATTTTATATCTATACCTACATTTAGTTTATAAACTTGATCACAGATTTAATGAATCTAGCAATGAGATTTTATCCAAAAGTAAAAGACCCCATGTTTGATTGCTGTTCACTGTCTCATTTGTAATTGACATGATATGGGGTTATCTTTAAAACAGAAGAATTGTTTTCTCTCTTTAGCTGTCTGTTATTCCAAGAAGCCGATGCAGATTTGAAGCAATCTCTTTAGGATGGCGAAGGTTTCACCCTTACAGGCCAGGAATAAACACACAAGAGCTTCCCACTACATGGGTTGCATTCCACATAAAGCTGTCTTTTGCCATCTGCTTGCTACTGCTGAATCCAGACTTTAGTGACCTCTCTAAAAGCTGAAGGGTAGCTCCAGAAAGCATGAAAAAATATATCCCGGGTTGGATTTAATGCTCCTTGGATATAATATCTCCCTTGACTGCTATGTTGAATTCTCATATAAAATTTATGAGATTGTCTACATTATCATTTTTTCTCACGCAATAATAGATCACAACCTGCAATCAGATCCAGTAGTCAAATTCTATGTGTGTAGAAGAGCGAAAGGAAAAAAGATATAGATGTGAGAAAGAAAATGGGACCAAATCCTGTTATCTGATATGTTTGTCTCAACTGCAGATGATACTGAAAGTATACAATGACCAAACACATTTGCAGGAGCTCCAAATCCAGATAATCTTCATCTGGATGCAGCCTCTTAAATCAGGGATGTGAGTGCAGCATTATAGAAGTTGTTGCATATCTACAGGATATGATATCCTAGCATTTACTATGCTTCCCAATCTATCTCTCACTAAGCTTTGAAGCTTTGAAAATCATGAACTGGCTGAGAGCATGCAAAACAAAACCATTACAACCATATCTGAAGACACAGAAGTCATCAAGTAGAGGATTGCTCTGAATTAGCTCTGCCCAGATTTCCCTTCAGTGATGTCAGTTAACTGATGTTAACATTGGCCTGCACTGTGCACAAGCATTGGTGATGCCAGCAAGCCAAAATACAGTAGTTGGAAGTTAAAAGTCTGTTAACAGAGTTCAAGCTGCAAACCAGATGCAAATAGCAAGAATGATTGCAATGGCATGCCATGAGATAGGATGCATTTCTGCAACTTGCAGTCTTTAAATCAAGGTTAGACAGCTAACAGACATGTTCTACTTCAGCCACAAATGACAGGGCTTTAAAAGGAATTACTGAGTAAAATGAAGTCAGGCTAAACGATTAGGCTGTTCCTTTCTGGCTTTCACATCTATGAAAATCCAGCTTCCCTGATCAGGGCAGCTGCCTTGATCACAGGAGAGCAGCCCACACAGGGTGCCTGAGACTGGAAACCTGCTGCTATCACTTCATCAGCTGAGGTCCCTGCTGAGGACTCAAGCTTGTGGCGCTGAGAGGAGGGAGGGTCTACACATAAAGCTGTATCTTAATATGCTAAGCCGCTCTGCCAGCTGATTCCCTTGCTGCATTGAGCTAAGTAATTACTATAATAGCTGTAAATCAGAAAAGAGCTTTGCTTTTTAAAGTGAAATGTGCCATAATCCACGTGTGAATTAATGCCCCTGGCTATTTTCTCTCTCTCACGTGTGCAAACACTAAAAGCAAGGAATTCACCAGCAGTTTTTGAGCTTTTGTATTCCTCTTCCAGATGATAATTTCATAAAGTTTTGATGACTGCGTTTTGGCTGCTGTGCTACAGCTGACACTACCACAATTACATTCCTGAAAGGTTCACATGTTTTCTTAAACAGTCTATTAAAACACAGCTATAAATGCACAAGAACAAAGCAATCCTCCTTGTCCCAGTATAAGTGCCCTGACCTGCTGATTTTCAGGGCACACAGTATTATGCAGTACTACGTATTTCTTTGGGGTGGTGACAGCTGGAGGTATGGCTGGATGGGGTGAAAACCCCCCAGCAGCCATAGGGGAGCAGATGTTTGTGTTACCTCCTGTAGCAGCAGGTTTGTTTGTCTTGGCAGCTGTCAGTAAACTGTTGCTGGGTAATTCTGCTCATGTCATTTTGGTTGGTGGTAGTGGAGCACCTGGCACCTTCTCAATAGGCACCCATTTTTACTAGATGTGAAAACAAATCTGTACAAATCGTAATTAATGAATCCTATTTGATTGAAAGTAAGCCAGATTGAGTGCTGGAGACAGAAGTTAATTGCCTATTTTAGTTTAGGTCATATAAGCTGCATCTAAAAGCAGTTCCGACAGCTTCCTTGAGCCTCTTCATGTCAGCAGGGGGAAATCCTACTTTTACGGTGCTGTCACCAAATTGTCCAGGATCTTACCATTTTTTTTACAGAGTTTACCACTACAGAATCTTTATGGGGCTTGAGAAGGCTCCTAATCACCATTCCACAGAGGACTGCAGGCATACTAATATAGGGCACATTTACATCCTGCAATGGACAGAGACCCCTGAGGTAAAACTGACCCTGCTCTTCAGCTGGAGGTGTCACAGCACCACCCTAAGGGGCCCCAGCCTGACATAACAGACCCCAGGTGGGGTTACAGGCCAGAAAAGCCACAACCATCTGACCATCACAGTTTCTAGTGCCAAACAGTCTTTGCAGTTTGCTAGCACAGTGTTCAGAGACAGTGAATGCATTGGGGTGGGAAGCTCCCTGGGGCACCCTCATTGCACGTGTGCAGTCACAGAGGACATCAGCAATGCCACCTACACTTCCTGCATCCCAAGGCAGTGGCTTTGGGCTTGCTTTTCCTTGCTTGCTTTTCCCAGCCTGTTCTAGATGTATTTCACTGCTGACTTGTTTTTGGGTTTGTTTTTATTTTTGATTTTGGTGGGTTTTTTTGTTGTTTGTTTTGTGTGTGTGTTCAAGAATAAATCAACATAGGCTTTTGCTGATTCTTTAGCTGTGTATTTTCTGCTCTGGTGGCGGGAACATCAACTGTGAGATGCTTGAGATCACAACATCACAGCAGTGGTTTTAAAGCTTCAAACATGGACGTCACACTGTAACCCACAGCAGATTGTTCTCCAACACAAAATAGTCAACAAAAAAAAATTCTAAATGTTTTTTTAATCACTCCTAGAATATTCATGAATATTCACATCTTTGACTATGTTACCTTTAACATAACCCTAGGTACGGATTGTAATGCTTCCATGTATCATACTTGCAGTAAATACAGAAAACAGTGTATTTCAGAGTGAACTCAGACAAAATGGATAGGAAGGAGAAGTTTCTTAAGCCTTTAAGTAAGGCATAAGATAAACTTCTGTAATATATTTAGAGGAAAAAGAAAGACTGCTAGGCATTTGTAAAAGGAATGCAGGACTTCTAAGCCCATGTACATTCATGCACTAGAATATGATAACAGGAACAAGAAGATACCATAAGAAGACTAAATTCCTACAGCTAATTTTAGGCAAGAACTGTCTGTAAGCCCAGCTTTCTATTTCAATTACATTTGCCATGTGTTCATGCCCGACTTGACCACATTGTTTCTGAATTCCTGCATCAAAGGGTTTATGGCTGCTTCTTTCAAAATAACTCAAAATGCATACCATCTCTGAACTGCGCTGAAAAATGCCATCAGGAAAATGAAACTGGATTCCTAAACATGTTCATCAGAGTCGATGTCTTGGGTACAGCACAGCTGGGGTAGCCTCTCCCAGTGCTACAATACCCCCAGACACAGTCACACTCTAAAACTGTGTGCTAGCACTTTGGTGATTAGAAGAGTACATCTATTTTTAAATACTTTTTTTTTTCCTAACAAGAGTTACTAGCTTTTTTTAGGTCCTCCAGGAAAAGAATTAATGTTATGCTTTTCAGACTTTACCAATAAGAATGATATGATGCTCTTGAAAGGAATTTTGAAGTGTTAGGTCTAGAACAGGATGTGCAACAGATCACACTCTGCTGGGAGTGTACCTCAGGCAGAGGGAGGTGTTACTGCCTGGAAGGGGCAGTTTACACCAGAAATCCCAGTGTTGCTCACGTCTAGCAAAAACAAACCAGCACTGAGAAGGCCATAAAAGATCCTAGTGAATTCAAGTGACATTGTTCCTCTACAGCACAGTACTTACTTGACTGAAAATTCAGAGAAAAGAGAAACTGGGCACTCTGCTGACTTTGGGCTCTGCCCAGACCATTATTTTCCTTTCACACAAACCAGAGAAGGTCCATATGTACAGCCAGCCTCTGGGCTGCTCTCTAGAGGACCTCCCTCAGAGATGCCATGGCTACCCCACAGCCCCCACTCTACATGGGAAAAGCTGCTGCTGGGATGATACAGACGGGCTCCCCACTGCCACACAGGGGCAGAGACATCAGGCTGCAGATCGTGCCTGCCTCACACAGGAACTTACTCTGCCTTTCAGCTTCCCAGCCCTGACCACCATGTCCCTGCCTCTGCCCGTCACAAAGCCACGTCTGCCTACCACTTCCCAAATAAAAACAGGCAAAATGCTTGGACCACCACACAAGCCCAAGTAATCACACAGGACAAAATGACATTGTCCCTTCAGCAAAATCTACATGCTTTCTCTCTGACTCCCTCTTCAGTTTATTGCTGCATAGTGGCGAGGGAAGGGGAGGAGGCCATCAAACTCGCTGTGGTTGTAGGTATTTTTCTAGGTCTGGGAGCAGTTCACAACTTCCTTGCCTATTCTAAAGAAAACAACATGCACAAAAGTGCTCCTGCAGGGCTGAATATGGAGTCTCTCTCAGGCTCAAATCTCAGTTTACACCCATAGAAAAAACCATATTGCCAGCATGAGCTCATGACAGGGTGATCTCTCTCTGAATGCTCATTTTGGCTTATGCACTTGGAACAGCTTGCTGTTTTCTCTGTAGCTCAGTCGTGCGATATTTCACTTCACTCTTCATCAAGAACCAGGAGGGGTTCGTAGTGCGATGGAATGAAAAAATAACAGCAGTTTTAATTTAACATGCATTTCTTTTATGAGAGGGCCTTTTGAAATGACAGACAAAATTTTTATGTTCATACACAAAGCCGTTCTCTGCTAGGGGAAGTGTTCAGGTCTGCATTTTCTTTTTTCTCTCTGTCATGAATGAGCTACTTTCAGTTGTTGACACAGGCTGTCAGAATTTCGTTGCACTAAACAGATTGTTGGCAGCTGGTGGGAAGGTAAAATGAATTCATCTACACTGAAATAGTAGTTTTTACTTTAGAAAGCAGCATTCATTTACAAGCCCTAAAGCTCTCTACAGATGTGAATGAATGAAGCTTTATAGTGATCCACTGAAGGGGTAAGCAGAACGTGTACTTTTCAGTCCTGAGCACAGAAGGCACCTGACTTGTCCAAGGTCAATCTAAATGCACCTGAACCAAGACCTACTGAAATCAATAAAACATTTCCTGCAACTTCAAGGCATGCTGAGCTGAGACCTAAGCTAGTGACAGAAATAGAAAATAATTCATAGCCTTCAAATCTCTCTTCTAATTGCCATTTTTGGCTACTTTTCTTCCTTCTGTTTTTGAACAGGCTTAAACCAGAACATCAACCAAGCCACAGAAATTTATTACATGACAATATGATACAAAAGAATTTGTGTTAAAGCTTTCCAGAAAAAAAATCATATTGCAAGGACAAATAATAGTATTTTGTGGCCAAGATAATATTTAAAGGAAATCAGAATGAGTTGAAATATTCCCATAGGCTTCTTTGCTTGAACACTAACATTGATTTGAACATAACATTTATCTGAAATTTTTTTTTACTGCAACAATTTTATGCCATTACTCCCTAGGTTAAAGGGACGGGGCTATAGAGGAAGTACCAGCTAGAATTCAGGACTCAGTAGCGTACCAGGGAAATGAAAAATCTGAAGCACTCTGAACTGTGCACTGTTGGGCTGCTAAACAGATGCAAGTCTTTAGCAATGAGCACTTAAATAATCTTTTAATTTTAACCACACCTTTTTAATTGCAGTAACTGCCATGTAGTCATAACTGTAGGATCCACTTGGAAATACAGATGTCTCTCAACTGCATGGAAGCAAATTATCATGGCTGGGATTAGTCATACCACAGCAACAGGAAGACACCCAAGTTGCTCTGAGAAGACAAGCTTATTTACTTGCACACAACACCATCCAAACAGCTCTACTGCTTTCATACCTGAGCTGGGCAAAGCAGATCTGTCAGTAAAAGTCTGGGACTTCTCTACTCTGCAGTCATCAGCATCACCAACGTTTTTATCCTACCAATTATTTGCAATATCTGCTCATGCTCTGATTTACATGGGCTTTATATTAGCTATGGTTTTAATCTCTCTAGGTGGTCACTTCACTGCATATTTAAGCTAAATGCAGTTACAATGATGGAGGATTCCCCCAATTACCTGCTAACCACAGTCCTGCAACAGAAAATATCATGGCATTAACTTCATCCTCTTTCTCTCCTTCCCTAAGTTCCAAACCACTTATTTATCCCCTGGAGATGTTCTGACCAGGACAAGAATGGAAGTTTCCAAGTCAAAGATCTTGAACAGAAAATGGCTCTCCAGCTACCCCTTTTCTCCCTTACATTAGCAGCCTTCCAGGCTGAGGGCCAGCACTAACTGGTGGCTGAGCCAGGAAAGGACAAGCTCCCTTGGACTGCTGGAACTTCCCAGGCCAAAACTAACATACTCAAATCAAGGCAAGAGATGGCCAAAGCAGACTGTGGAGCACGAGCATTGTGCATTCACAGGGGATAAAACCAGCTCATAATGCCCATGGGTATCGGTTTCTCATCAGGTAGAAGATGCGTCTTCATAAGGAGTGTGCTGAAGGAACCTGATGCTGGGAGGCAGAAGTCTGGCTGAAGTGACAAGGTCTGTGTCCACAAGGATCCTTCAGAAGCTCCCCCATGCCAGGTAACAAACAAATAAACCCCCCTGAGTTCTCCTGGTTACTAATGATTTCTTGAGCATTTAGAAATCCAGCCAGAATGAGGTTGGAAGCCCAGCTAGGCCTTTGGATCATAGACTTGGAACAACCTAAGACAGACACCCTCAAAGGGCAAGGTACTCTGCTTTCTCTGCTGATTACAAGCCCCATCCAGACAACATCACCTCAGCCTCCTTCAGATCTGGTTTCAAACATTTTCTTCCCATCCATGCTCCTTTCTCATCTAACTCTGTGCTGTTGATGGATTACACAAAACAGAGATACAAGATGAAGCATGTATTGTTAATGTAGTAAAGACTCTCCCATCCATATTTCTTTCCAAGGACCCCAATATAAATGAGGACTGCTCCCCCTAAGCCAGAGAAGAACAATCCTCATATATTCTCTACAGGACTATTTTAGTTGCATTCTCGAATTATCATAACATATAAAAACATATGTAAAAAGTATCGGGTAAAACGCCTGCCTGGCTGGAGTCAATGGCAAATCTCCCATTTACTCTAAAGGGACAAAATTTCATCCACTAAGTTCCAAAATGAACATTTTCTGCCTACATTTTCTTGGATATATATATTAGGCAGATGCTCTGTGTTTGCTCAACAGCTAAAGAAAGTTATTATTTTCATGCAAAATGCTGTCTTGTCTCCCCACTAGAAAACAGACTTTGAATAATTTCTTCAGCAAATAATACCAAATTGTCAGGGTTTGTGCCGTCTAATCTGGGTTTGGCACAACCAAGCAAAGCCACTGGCTGCTAGCCCTGCCATTAATAGTAACAACACAGTTTGGGACTTCTTTGGTTTTCCACTCGTACATGTCTCTGTGTCCTATTTCAAACATAGCTAATAAAGAAGCAAAGAATAAACAGCAAAGTGGAAAGGTTGAGGTTGGGGAAATGCATCAAAACTCTTCTTAGTGAGTAAAAGGGCAATGACCTGAGCACCAGGGAGATTAAACTGGGGCAGAAAAATGTGTTCAGAAAGGATGCCTAGCCATCCTGGCACCAGTGCATGACTTGCCTCTCACAGCTTTCTGCTGCTCCTCCACGTGGGTTGCTGCCCTGCAGCCACAGGACAAGATGCAGGCCAGCATTTCATCTGCTCCAGTTAATGCTTCCATGAGTTAACCTCAACTGCCTCAGTTTGCACCAATGGACTGGGCAGTGAATCACAACAGGCTGGGACATAGGCAAGCTCCTGCCAAGAGCCGCCTTTGGCCAGGGCATGGATGCCAGGCAAGTAGAGGAGTGATTATCTGGGGATTGCAGCCAGTTCTCCCATGCACTCAAGTCACAGACAGCAACATGGCATATTCAAGGACATCAAACTGCTTCTAATCACAGGTAAAAAACTCCCCAAGAGGTGAAGGTAACTGGGAAAGTAAGTATCTTTGGGGAGAGGATAAACAGTGTTAAAATTCTCTCTTGGGAGACTTTGATTTCCTACTAAATTACTCCTCTGTGAGCTCATGCCTGGCTTTTCTTCTGCCCATCAATTAACGTATTAAAAAGTCTCACCAGAGTGCTGGGAGATGCAATTCCCTCTTCCAAAGCTACATCTAAAGCAGCCATTCAATGCAGGGAGCTTTTGTACGCCCAACTTCAGAAGCCACTTCACATTTTTTGACCTCCCTGTTAGAGAGACAAAACTCTTCAGCTAATATCTCAGCCTGGGGATTTTTTTCCCTCTTTGAAGAAACACAGAGAAAAGGTAAAGGCACAAAAAAAAAA
>VWZU01009903.1:12903-73369 GCA_013397095.1 Sterrhoptilus dennistouni
AAAAAAAAAAAAAAAAAAAAAGGTTCAAACTGGAATTTTAAACAGGTGTTTAGACAGAACAAATATTGATCACTCGGTTCATCCCTTTCTGAGATGGGAAAGGATAAGATAGAAGCAGTACATTAATGCAGTTCAGGATTGAAACACCCCATCACAGCATACTGTCTCTGGTTGCCTCACCCCAATAAATATTTACTGATTGTAACTGATTATGCTTTGAAATACAAAACCATTCAGTGTGGCAGAAATCACCTCCCCTGTTATGACTAATAGAGATTCAAGGCACAAATATGACTGCAGAATTTGCTGAAGAGGGCCTATGAACAAAAGTTCTGGCAGAGAAAAGACATTTTAGAAAATGCAGCCATGACAACAATGAACTTTTAAATTTCTCTGCCAGTGTACACTGGGTGGATTTATTTACCTTTGGTCTATGAGGCAAGATTTAAGGCTTATCTGTTGGCTTTAATCTTTACTAAGACAGAAGAGGAAAAATTAGGGGTTTGATAGAGGAAGCTTTATAGTATGAAGTTTGGGAGGTTTGGTCCTATGACCCTACCTCTGTGATGGGTTTATAGGACACAAAAAGCACATGGAAAAAATCTTACTTCAGTGTCATTTCTCAATACTTATTCTCTTGTGCACTTTTTATTTCTACTTCCTTCTGTCAAAGGAGAAAAAGCCCAGAACAGATGTGGAAAATATCTGAATATGAATATCTATCCATAGATAGATGGAAAGTGAGTCAATCAACTAGCCAAGACAGATACTTCAAAAATGTTAGTGCTTCTTAACCACACCTTGTTCTTTTCACCATCTTGTCCCTGGTACCTCCAGTGTCCTGTTCCCAGCACACAGGTGAGCTGGGCAGAGTTCACAGCAGACTTGGGCTCACACTGGGGATTTCTGTGTGCAGTACCACACACATGAAAACACATTAAATGATGTATGCATGAGCAAAGCTGTCTCAAAGATGTGAATCAAAGAGAAAAAGAAGTAAAATGAGTGAAAAGAAGGACATGAGGCAAAAATGGCAAATAACACCAGTTTATCAGACCATTGAATGAGTGTGGTTTTTCATTTAAAATGCAGTATTTAAAAATAATAATAAAAAACCTCATCATATTAACTGAGGCAACTAATGGAAAACAAATGCATGGCTTCAATGAGCCAGATACGGAAAAAATGCCAAAGAAGAAATTTTGGCAAGACAAAGAAGACTTCAGAGCAGAGCAAATACAAGAACACTTCCTCTCCCTCCTCCTGTTATGGGATGCAACAGCAAGGATCACCAAACACACAGAGTGCATATCACAACATTCACATCTTGATTTAAAAGGAGAAAAGAATGTGAAATAGGAACTGCAAATTTCTCTTCCCAAAATTTATTTCTTCAGGAATGTGCATATGCTTTATTTTCTCCAAGCTTAATGTCCAGCGTGAAGAGTAGATGGTTGTGTGGGGTTTGCATGGCCAGGTTTTGATAGTGTGTGTTGGCAGAGATGGATGATCAGGCAGCAAACAGCCCAAAGAGCTGGGCACACTTCCAAATAGTTGAAACTGCCCTGCTAAAGCTGCTGTCACTGCCACTAGTTCCTAGGAAAGGGTGGCAAGAGGTGGGACAAGTATGGAGAAGCACAGGCTGGATCTACCTCAGTACCTGTGAGAAAACCTCCAAACTGGGACATGGTCCCAGGGGTGGTAGACTTATACCACCTTAAACCCTGTAGGAAACATTTAGGGTTTTATTAGGAAAAATGCTTCAATACTAATATTTGAACCAATAGTCTGGATGCAAAACCATCCTAGCAACCCCTAGAGATTTGTAAGAAACAAGCTTTGCAAGTAACTACAGTCATTCAGCCTCTAAAAAAGAACTAAGCACAGCACCATGGGGCAGGATCCATTTCTGTGCTATGCTTAGTTACTGCTCAGGCTGTATATTTGTTAGGGACAATGATCACTGCAGGGAGGCAATGAGCAAAGCAGCTGTAGAATTTCTGTTTCCCAAACTGCATTCACCTTGCCAAACAAAATTTAGAAATCCAATGGAGTGAATCAGTGATGCTTCTCAGTCTCATTTCAAATGCAAAAAAAAGGCCTGAAAAAAAAACCCCAAACCAAAAAAACCCAACAAACATAAACAAAAAACCCAACCCAAACCAAACCAACCAAAAACAAACCAAAAAAACACCCCACAACAAACCAACCAACCAACCAACCAACCAACCAAAAAAAAAAAAAAAAAAAAAAAAAAAAAAAAAAAAAAAAAAAAAAAAAAAAAAAAAAAAAAAAAAAAAAAAAAAACAAAACACCATGCAAAAAACCAAACAAAAAACCCCACAAAATTATTTGGAGAAAAATGTGAAAAATGCAACTCCATGCTCAGTGCGCCATTGTGGCAAATTATAGACCACAACCATTATTTTTATTGTTGTGATGCTTTCAAATAGGAGAAACAACAAGGTTGTAAGTAGAACAGCTTTAGAGTCTATACAAACTCCACAGTGAATTTTAGAAGACAGTTGTGTAAACACAACTCCCATGTTGCCAGCAGGTGATCCCTTTCTAACCTTTTAAGCATCAAGGGGAAAAGAAGAAACCCATTTCTTCTTCCCCTGTAATACACTCACTTCTCTGGGGAACAACAGATGATTATTTTATTCTGCTCTTGAGCAAACAGGGACAAAGAGGCTTTTGGTAGGAGTGGAAGAAGGGGCAGAGCTCTGGGTGGGGAGGACAGTGTTGTGGCTGTGTCTCTGCCCACCACCTCCCTCCATTCTGGAAGGGGCAGGATGAGAATGAGGAAGGACAGGGTGTGCACAGGAAGGAGGAAAGCAGCATCTCACTATGCTGACCACTGTCCTAATCAGCCTCAGCACAGGGGGAAATTACAGCAGCCTAATGAAAACTAAAAGCACTGACAGTGAATTTAAAAAGCTGAGAAGCAAATGCATTTTTGGAAGAGGCTTAGCTAACTTTAACTACTTAGCATCAAAATGTGAGGCTAAGACGCTTTATTTTTTTCCAAGGTAAGGTTCTCAGGAGCATTACCCTTATTCTCTCTCGCATAATACAAATTATGCTCCCCTTCTACTGAAGGAGAGAAGTGACTTTACATGAATTGCACGTGAGAACATACAAGAAAACCTTTCAAACAAACAAACAAACAAACAAACAAAAAAAAAAAAAAAAAAAAAAAAAAAAAAAAAAAACACACACAAAACACGGGAAAAAGAAAAAANACCCCAAAACACGGGAGAAAGAAAAGGAAAGAGGATGAGCAAAGTGTATTCTTTATACAGAAACATTTCTAAATTCAACCACATACTACTTTGGTCCAGTCTACACTAGAGAAAAGCACCATGCTAAAAAAAGTGAGAACGGACATGTCTTAAAGCAATGAAAATGGTGTGAAAACACAGAACTGCCTTGAGGTAGGAGTGACAACAGCTGTGTTATTTTAAAACATGCTGGCTCCTAGCGTCAACTGTGAAGTGTGTCCTGCAGAAAATCACCAGTTTTCTTTGTCACATCCAACACACGTCTCCATACAGGTATCAGTTATCACCAGAGTTGTTTCAAATTAACTGCTGCAGTATAAGCAGGGTGTAAGACACTTACAGAACAGCACACAGACATTTATGTTCTGGCCATTCATTTTATAAACACACCTCATCTCTCCATCCCTTCTGTCTTCTCTTTGAACAGAGCAACATTTAGGCTTTTCTTTTTGGAAGACATGCATGGTGATGCAATATTCTCCAGACTAGAAAGTTCTTCCACTTTCTACTTGTGACCATTATTGGTAAAGGCTCTTTGTCTGTGATTTTTTATTTCTCTATAGGTACCATATTATCATGAGACCTATATGTCCTGGAATACACCAGAGTCCAAAATTTTAAGACAACTTAGAAGTTTGATCACAATATAAAGGTTTTTATTACCTGCAATACTAGATCTGTTTACTATTCATAGCAATTATTTATGGGGTTTAAGAAACTAAGAAATTGTGAAACAGAAAAAAGCTAGACATTTTCTCATCACAAGGGCAGCTTTTCACTCACAGCAATTTTGGCATTCCTCCACTAGAACATCCCCTGCTCAGTTTCACCAATACAAAGCATTTGCCAGGACAGTCAGCCAGGCTGGCCTGAATGTTTCTTGAACATTTCTTCTGGAATGCTGAGGTTTAGTTCAGTTGCTAAACTGTGGGCACACTGCTGAGCTGAACATGTTAAAAAAGAGAAAAAACACAGACATGATTTACTTGAACATCTTCCTCACTTTGGTTTAGGTTTCCTTTGTGTGTGTCTCATTCAATCTCAGGCTTTACTGCTTACTTATTTTCTGTCAAGAATATGAAAACTGTTGTTAGATTTTGCTATTAAAACCAGAGTGGGGCATTGTGAGCAACTACTGGTGTATCTTATACACAGTGGGGTGTATTACTATTTCTCAAGAAAAATCAAGTAGGGTGAGAGGAACTGGGAAGGTGGAGGCAGAACAATTTTCTATTAACATCAGGTTGCATATCAAGTTATCCAGCCAGTATTTTCTGACTCCAAGAACAACTTCCCACCACAAAGCACTCCCACTGCATAGTTCTGTCAGTGTTTGATGCAGCAAGGCTGAACCACACAGGGACCTGAAAGAGCAGTCAGTAGCACTGCATGCTGCACCTGGACAACATGAAGCTCTCCAGAACAGCTGAGGATCTCACAGGCTCCTCAGGGATGTTGTTGGTGGAAGAAGGCCAGGACAAATTTGGGGGAAAGGGAAAAAAGAAAGGAGTTACCAGGTCATAATTAATCAGGCTGGAGATACAGGCTAGAGATATCTTCCAATTTCTTAGCAGTGTTTTCACCATTAAAGTTTCCCAAGAACAAAAACTGAGAAATTGAAACCTGTGAGAGAATGCAAAACTAAAATTGCACTGCAATTTTATCTAAGCTTTCATTTAGCTACTGTGATTGATTGCTAGTTACTTTCAAATTTCCTGTTAAAAGTTTGATTTAGAGCAACACAAAACTCCTTCACTGGGATTTTCAGTTCCAAATAGAACAAAGTCATAAACAGAATTAATAGTTTCTGGTTAGTTTGCATTGCCAAGCTTTCTTTAAAAGAAACATGCTCATTAGCATGCTGCATGGGAAGAAAAGAAATTGAATGAGCAGGAAAGAATTAATATACCTACAAGACATGAAATTTGATTCATCTGGCAGCTGAAGCCATGCTCAAATTTTTGTACAGAATTTTTGTATTCATAACCTATATTGCTGCTTTATTGAGAGCAGATCTCTGGTTGTCAATGCAGGAAGTTTGCTTGTCAAGGGGATTTACTTGGAAATAATTAAGTCATGTTATGATTTGTAGTGTCTTTTCCCAGTTTAAAAAAAAAAAAAAAAGACTTTTGGATGCATCACAAAGGTTTCTATGATTGCACAAGCTACACTCTTACTTATCACACTGGTCTCCCAACAGCAACGCATCTTGTCAGTGTGATATTCTGTGGCTATGAACTCACTTCTCATTCCTCAGATCACCACTTACCTGTCAGAAAAAAACCAAACTCTCTGTTGTAGGGTAATCCCTGTATTCAATCAGCTGTTAAAAAATTAGCCTATTTATTAAAGATATTCACCATGCAAACTTGGCTCCACTCTTCACAGATTTAAGCCTTGTTTAGCACTGTGCCTGCAAGTGCTTCCTCAGTGAAAGTCTCAGTGCAGCTGCAAATCCCTCCAGATTTATCATTCTGGAGTGGGCCACATTTCTTCACCAGTCACTGAATTTTCTGTAGTATACCAGGTTATAATTTGAAGCACGAGGGCACTGGAACACACTGCATTTATAGCTTGCGGTAAAAATATGTATTTGCATCAAGGTGCCCAGATTTTTATTTTCACCATTGGCTGCACCCACATTAACACACTATTGCTCCTCCATTTTTCTGTTTATACTCATCTAATCCAGAAATCCCTTCTCTACTCTAGCCTGCCAGGTAAATGTAGCAAGTTTTCAAATATTTCCTTTCAGACATCATAGCTCTAGTCTCCTTTAGTCTTAATTCTTCCACTATCCTTTTACCTCCCTGAGAGGTTTCAGTCAATTACAGTTTTCTTATCTGGTCTTTGGGAAGTCTTATTTTTCTCTGCATGTTGGTACTCATAATTCATAGTGATGCTGTATCGACTCTCCCTTGCTCTGAAGGGCTTAACCCTTCATCCCTTCTCTTAATGATGCTTCATCTGGGGAAAAAAAAAAGATTTGCAGCATCTAAAAACTCAAGAATTGTTATTGGAGCAGAAAGAGTAAAGGTGACATGTTTTGCAAAGACATGCTCTCCCTAAAATATAAAGCAAAGGTTGTAAAAACATGTTCACAGAAATGAGCATTTCACACATTACCTGCACTTCTCAAACACAAGGGTAAAGTGTGCAGGTTTTTTGAGGAAAGAAAAGAAACCCCAGTACAATACAAATTTCCCAAGCATTTTCAACTACAGTTTTCTTGTCAGTGATTCCAACCTTCCTTGCAAGAAGAGAGACATTTAGCTCTATTATTTTACTGCTGAGATCTCATTTGCAGGTGAGTGCCTCCAATTAATCCACGCTTTAGACACAAGTTTGAGGCTTGTGTACTCATTATATTCAAATAAAAACCCTAAAGAAAGGTTAATAAAACCCTGGTGCTAGCATGCACCTGAAAAAGTTAACACAACTGAACTTAAGTACACAACTGAATGTTACAAAGCCTATCCCACATAGATTCAACAACAGTAACCCCTAAGGGATGATCCTGCAAATTCGTTCAAGAAAAAATATTTTAAAGATTTCCAAGAGAACATTTGGGAAAAAACCCAAGTCCACATCTAGAAACTCCACAGTTCCCATCAGTTTTACATCTTTACCTGAGCACTGCTTTACTGCAGTTTGTAGATAGAATACATAAAGACAGATTAAAGACAAATTAAAGACAAAATTCTCTTGGTTAGATTTGGTTATTTTGCTGGAAAACCTCTCAAGGTGATTTTGCAAAATCAATACTTACAAATACTTACGTTAATATTCTTCAAGTTTCTGATGCGTCCTTGATGAGATTACAATACTGCATGACTGCTGATTAACTTTATTTTTCAAGATAAGCAAGCCTAGGAAAAATTAATGTGAAAAACAGTGTTCACAGAAGCAGTTACATTCTGCTAGCTCTGCAGATCAGAGCTTACTCAGCTCTCAATCAGAGCTTACTTACTAATCTTTATTCTGTATCAAAACAAGAAATGCAGATTCCCCTTTGTGCTTCAAAATTCTTCAGACAGGAATGGCCATTTATTTTTCATCCAACTTATTTCTGTCAGTTTTCAAGAGATTTCTGTCATAGTAAGCACAGAACTAAATTCACAAGACTTCAAGATGTAAAAGCCAGATTCTTAGCAGCTCCCATTAAAGAAATCTCAGATGGGAATCTCCCCAAGTGCCAAGCTCTTCTACATGACTGCAAGTGAAATCTGTAATTACTTGTCTGCCACGTTCCAAAGGACCAAAGTGATTCACCAACTCCATACTATGCTTATGGAACAATAGTTTCAAGTCCTGTAATCTAATGTTCATTTTACGGGTCAAGAACACAGGTTGACCCTTCTTTAGCTGAGCAGGCTTACTGACACAGATTAATTTCCGAATATGCAATATTTTCTTTAGGTGTGCTAGTAAAAGTTTAGAAGCCTCATCAAAAAATGAATGATGCATTTTGAATTAAACAAAAAAACCAACCCACCCTGTGCAGATATTTACATAAATGACACGCCAGACTGATAGGTTTTCCAGTTCATTGGAGGGAAAAAACTCACCAACCCTTTCTCCTCTCACCCCAAAAAACCAAAACCAACCAACCAAAAAGAATCACATCCCACCTAGTGGAATCACCACTTCAAAATTCAGTGGCAAAACCCCCATCAACTTCATGGGGGCCAAATTTTCATTTGCATGCCATATAGAGAAAACCCCATTTAATTTGCTCCCATTAAGACATAGCAAAATGAGTTTAAGCTTTCTTCCACCCACAAAACTTTCATCCAGAACTCATCCTTAACTCCAGAGGTGTTTCTGTGTTTTATAAAAACACACTAGACAAAATGCATGAACAATTCTGTATCTGTTTTGCTAATCCCCACATGCAAATCAAAAGCTCTCCACTAAACAGCAATCAATAGTTTCTTGTTTCCCATTACAGCTGATGTGCAAAAATATTTGTTACTGTACTATGGGAAACAGTCCATGTCAATACTAAATTACTTTCACTTCAATACAGTTGTTTTTTGTTCTTCTTACTATAAAAACCATACTGGAAAAAGGACATGAATTCATATTGTATGGAAGGTTTTATTGATTGCTAAATTGCTGTTGCTTACATCAGGTATAGCACTTTAATTCCAATCCAACAAAACTAAAAAGAAGCTGCTATTAAAGACTTGTTTCTATAAGCCTTTCAGTTGTCAAATACATATTGTTCTGCACAACTCTCACGCTGCCAGCAACACAACAGTGTTGTAGCTGCACAGCTTACACTGTATGCTTCAGTATAAGCAAAGAGTGATCTGAAAATTCATCATTTTTACCAGTTACACTTTTTTATGCTACAAACAAAACCCATTTTCTTACTTCTCTGCTATTTTATACACAGTATAAAACAAATCTCAGGGTTTGTGGTAGAAATTATTTGATCCTATACAGAAGACATCAAATTTTATGAAATTAAGGACAGTAATTATTTTCTGCGATTAGACTCCCATTTAAGATTACTTAAAACTGACATTGCATTGTGACCTTTTCCAGAAGCACAGAAAATCCATCCAGTAAGCCAGATCCTCCTCTTTTGCTTCATCTTATGACTGACATGAACAATCTACTGTCACTGTGTATCCTACACGATCAGGCCTATGTGTATCACAACTGACTATCCAGGCTTACTCAGCACTAGAAAGTACTTTCATGAAATCTGATAATCTTGATGCACAATAAATAATACAGAAGAACAATGATGATATTCACATTACTGTCAAGAGGCAGAAAAAACTGTTGGGAAAGAAATGAACAAATAAATCCAATATTCAAGAATACACTTGAAAAAAAAAATCACCCATAGAACTGGGGCAGCCTGTCCTAGGCCTAAAAAGGAAACATATTATCCCAAATAATAGTGCGTAGCCTTTAATGTATAAACAAAATCTTTACTGAGGGCACAAAAAAGAAATGCTCTGGTAACCACTGCCCCAAGATAGCAGATTCCTGCAGAAGTCCAGAAAAGAAACATAGATTCTCAAGGAGACTTTCTGATCTATTGTCAAATTTATAAAGAGTAAAATAAAGGCAGTTTTTAAAGCAAAGTGCCAGTAGACAAAAGACATGCTAGAACTGTGGCCCACAGCTAGAGCTGTAATTTCTCCTTCTTCATTCCAAACTATCAGAAAAAAAATTGACACTTCTTAAAAAAAACCCTAAACGAAATGAAACAAAAAAAAATCCTCAACAATCCCATCTCTTTTCAAGTAAGTTGTTTCTCTCCGCTCTGGTTTCCTAAAGAGGATTTAACTGTGAGCAACAAAATTCTGTGTAACACCAATAATTCATTGATTTCTGGAATGAAGCATTAGTAGCAGTAAACAACATGCATAAGCCACAATCTGGATTTTTAACAGTCATATTAGTTAACATGGAAAGAGCTGTAATCAAGATCCAGAAAAATTCAAATTACCACTGAAATAAAAGATGCTTAATCCAACTTGTAAATACCAAATATCCCCTTTCCTATTTTGTGAAGTTGCTTCTCACAGTAGCTGTCAACTAAAATTCAGTTATTTATGCAGCATGGACTCCCTTAAAATGACATTGTCAAATATTCAGATTATAAATACAAGACCTCCTATGTATCATAAAAAAGACAAAATTTGTCATAATATAAACACCACTTCGTGTAGTGTTTACAAAAAGCTTTTACTAGCTTTTTGTAAATTACAACGCAAGTAACTCCTTTCTCTAAC
Organism: Sterrhoptilus dennistouni; assembly: GCA_013397095.1. Lineage (NCBI taxonomy): Eukaryota > Metazoa > Chordata > Aves > Passeriformes > Zosteropidae > Sterrhoptilus > Sterrhoptilus dennistouni. The sequence continues at coordinate 22,946 of VWZU01009903.1, forward strand.
ATAAATCCCAGATTTTAAAGAAATCAAGCTGGTAGAGAATAGAAACAATTATTGTGAACTGCTTGACATCAATGCTTGATATCAATGATATCAAGATTAATTCTCAGCATCTACCCAGCATAAAACTTGCCAATGCAGCTATTAACACGGCAAGCAAAGTTGCCAATAACGGAATGGCCAAATGACAATTATTTTCTCCACTGCCCTCTGAAGGGAAAGTACTTTAGAGCAGCACAGGTATGACAGATAAGTGGTAGCAAGGAACTTTACATGTTTACTGCTTGTTTTGTGACCATTTGTAGAGCCAATCAAAGATTTGTCCCTTCAGAAGGACAAACTATCTTTCAGTAATAGTTTATTTTAAATTCCTTCCTAAGATCATGGAAGACAGCAACCTGTAAAATAAGGCTTAAAGGACTTAGGCGCTTTTCCTCGAGTTGAGTTAAAAAAATTCACTGCACTCTACTGTCATATATGCTTTAGGTAACTGGAAAAAACAAGCAGTTCACCTACCAAGAAAGTCAACTTGTCCTGCCAACAAAATGATTTGACAGCAGTCCCTGCTGCAGAAGTCCCACTCTGAAATAAGGTAAGTGAAGATGAGTGCTTCTATTTGAAAGCTTTCCTGGGGAAAGATACACTTTGAAGATCCATATCGTTCAATAACACAGCACCAGCAATGCTCAGTGGCTGTGTTTATAAAGCAAACTACCTTATTATCGTGTTGTCCTGCTGGTTTCTAAATTACTCTGTAACTCTAATCTCGTATAGACTTAGCCTGTGTACAATAAACAGTATTAGTCTAAAATCTGAAAGCGTCCCCAAGGAACTTCCAGAAGATGACTTCTATGCATAAATTTGCAATTAACTTTTGAGGTCAAGCAAGGGTGTTTCAGATAACCTATCCCATGAAAATATTTTTATAAGAATCTATTGAGTGTAAGTCTAAAAAAATAACCACCTGCACACCTATCTTTTTTGTGAACTATGCATGCTTCACAAAGTTAAGATTCAACTGGTTTGCTGGAATTGCAACAAAAAAAGACAAAAGGAAAGAGAAATAAAATTTATTATGAAACATATTGAAATAGCAATGACTTAGCTATGCTGTATGACTTCTTGCTCTGCTGTTCAAGGCAGAACAAAATGTGAATGCTCTGAATGCTCTCAGGAAAGCCAAAACAAAATTACAGAAGTAGAATGCTGCCACACTAAAATCGCTTTCTCTTGATAATTTCTGGTTTCCAGCTGACAGGATGGGTTTCTTCCGTCTAAAGGGGAAAAAAATCATAAGGATTATTTTAAACTTGAAACTCACCTAGAATTAAGGTTTAGTTTAAAATACTACTTATGAAGTATATGTACTCTAGTTCATATGTAGCATTATTAATACCTAATATACCCAATTAAATTTTCTATCATCTCACTGTCTGAAGTACATAGCAGTACTTGTTCTGTTCTTGTCCTTTTTTTCCCAACAAGGAAAATGATTGGGTTGCCAGTGGCATTTCCAAAACAACTCTGTGGTTATCAAAGCACATGAACAGGAGTTGCCAGTGACAGGCCTGCCAGACATATCTACATCAGTATTGGTAGATGTCGTGGAGTGTATTTTGCCCAACTTCAAAAAGGGATAAAAAAATTCTGATTCTTTAAGACTTAATCTAAGTCTAATTCAGCATAAAATACCAACATTTAATAAAAATTCTTATATTCTTTATATTGAAGACATACACTAGTAAACTATTGTCCTAGGGTGACAACTGTACAATCATCTGTTGTCTTCTCCACTGGTAAATTAATTAAATTAATACAGATTTTAGAGTAACAGTTTGGAAATAAACTCTTTACTCCAAATTCTAAAAATTGCCAAGGCAGATAACTAGTCCAGATCATATAAGTAAATACAATAAACCTGGAATGCAGAAATTAGCTACTGTCCTGTTAATGCTAATAGAGAAGTCTTTCAAATGTCAATAAAATGGATTACATAAGTCTGAACATGTGCCCTACTAACATGCGTTACATTAGTCTGAGTTTTTTTGATTTTATGAAAATACTTTAAAAAGACACTTTGACATACCGCAGTATCATCTTCTTTGTATACTTTTATGGTTTTGTCAGCTTCAGCTGTTAGCAATCTGCTTTCTGACTGGTCAAAAACACAAGCAAATATTCCTGATTCACTGTCCAAAGAACCCGGCTGGACTGCTGCATGTACTCTCTGGAAATTGTATCCAGTTCTCCAGTCCCAAAGGTGCATAGTACCATTATCAGCTACAACAAGCAAACAAACATAGTATTTTGACCAGTTAATTTCTATCTTTTCCAAAAACAGCATCACTAACAACTAGTAAATACATCAGGAATACATCACACAACATTCATGTAGAACAGCTCAGTACACCCTGCAAATTTTCCTCTTTTCTGCTGTTTTCCTTCCTCAGAATCTTATCCAGATCTTCATCAGATAACCCAGAGAGATGATACACTACATCCCAGGGCAATTGCAACAAGTTGCTTTGGAGGCACAGTAAGGACTGGCATTCTAAATATCAAGCTCTCTGCTCAGTAGCTCCACTGAAATTGAATGAAATTCAATTCAGAAACATCCAAGGACATGAAAGTGGCCCTACTCACTATGAAATGAAATGGTGTCCTGCAGCAGGCTGACAGGCCTAGATAAAGCAGAACTCCATGATCATCTCTGCCTAAGGACCTCCAGCCACATGCACATGGGGGAGAGGAGAGGAATGTGCATTTCTTATTTTTACCTCCTGAGACCAGAACACCATCCGAATTTACAGCCAGTGTGTTTATAATAGCATTGTGACCAGAGAGGTTCTGAATGAAGTTTCCATCTGGGAATTTCCACTGCTTAATATTGTCTGGAGAACCAGATGCAAATGTATAACTGAAAGAAAATAAACACAGTATATTAAAGCTCAAAATAGCTGTACTGAGAGCAAATGTCCTTCATTAAAACTACTGCTAAATGCTAGTCGCAAAATTACTTCATATTAAAACTGCTTTTCTGACATGTTTACTTCACTTGAAATTAAGCAATTTTATGAAGTCATGAATTACCTATTCCTACTGTTTTCTTTCTGCATCATAAACTAAACTCTGGAACATCCTATATGCCGTAGGATTTAATATGCAGACAAATATTTAAAATGCACATTAAGTTCTCTTCAGTTGTTATTCTGGCAAATTTTCAGGTCGTAGGGTATCATCAGCAAAGGAAGGTAACAGGAAAAATAAATAAGGCAACAAACCCCAAGCATAGGCTAATGGCTAGTCTTCCAAAATTACATAAGTAAGGAAAAAGCCCTGCAAAAATGTAACTAAGAAAGATAACCTCTTCCACTGAGTTACCCCCAAATAAAAATCTCCTTCATTTAAAGATGTGCAAGCAGTTACATGGTCATTTGGGTCACACATACAAAAGTCTGTAGGAATACTTTCATTTGCCACAATGTCCAGGGAATTTGCTGTCTATTTAAAAGATACTACAAATTAAAAAGTTAGTATTACAAGAAAATACCAGAACATTAAAAAAATAGAAATACTGAACTATAGGCTGACAGTTGCTACTGTTTGACAAGAACACTTCCAAGTTTATTTTCAAAGATGTGTAATTGATGTGGCTGAAACCTGAATTACTTTTTTTTTTCAGAACATAAGTAAAATTAGAAGCTTTTTCTATAGCTATAGCTAATGGGCTATACAAATTTTCAGGCACACATTGGAACAGAGCTTATTCATATCAAAGATTCTGAATTTCTGATAGAAATGATAGAATGTAATTTTAAAACATTAAAGGCGCAGAAGCAATCAAGTTCTATGTGAATTCCTTTTCTCCAGTGTTTTAATGGGGATCCAAACAGGCAACTGTTGTGCATCCAAATACAGCATCTGAATTCAGAGCACTTCCAAGAACTTCTGCTTCAATTCTCACAGTAAGGTTTTTTTTAAGGCCAGTTAGATTGAAATATCTTCTGCAGTGAACCACATATTCAAAACAAAGGTCATCCTATAACTCCCTGTCTCCTTTAGCAATAATCACACGTGTGAAATGGCACATTACAAAACTACTGCAATTCCTGCTCACAACCATTCAATGACATATTTATTACTAGCCTTAGGAGCACTGTATCACTGAGTTTTAAGGACTGAATGAAAGGCACACACATAAGTAATCTGTGAGATATAAGACATTCTCAGGACTGCTAATGTACACCAATGACCATACTAGACAAGCACAATCAGTGCAGTGAAATGTATCTGATAATTGATATGTACATTTTTGCAGTATCCTAAGTGCATTAGTTTCTCACATTATTATGCTCTACCACTCTAGATCATCATTCACATTGGCTCTCTTCAATTCTCAAAGAACTGTGAAAGTGTAACAGAATAAAGAAAACTTACTGTCTTGGATGTAGCACTACTGCTCTTACAGATTTCTTGTGATTTGTTAAAGTAACACGCGTTTTCCCTGCCACCAAATCCCAGAGCCGTATGGTTGTATCATGACTGCCTACAACAAGAAGAATTTTTTTTAAAAGTAGTAGAAACCATCACCTTGAGTTTAGCAAAATCATTACTTTGCTAAGGCAGCCAAAATGATGTGAAAGAGACAAAAATATTGTGCTAATGTCACCTCAGATGAAGAAGATGCCAGATTGCAAAAGTATTTTTCCTCACTTTTAAATCCAAGAATTAAGAAGTTACACTGCAAAGCTGGATTTTGACATAATGGGGAAAAGGATGAACATTTAACCACAGTACTGGACACTCCTTTACTGAAATGGGGAGAACTAAAATATCACAGAAAAGGCAAGTCTCAACACATATTATAACACAAATGAAAATACCAGAAAAATAGAAAGTGCAGAAAAGCATTCAAACAATGCACAACCATATTTGCTTAAACATACCATTAACAGTATGTAATAACCATTGGCCCATTTTCAACAGAAAGTACAAGATTTGAGCAAATTCACCAAGGTAACATTACAAACATCACACAATTACAGAACAAACACATTCATCATTACGTTTTTCAATCATGTTACTCATGAAACCACGCCTACCATACCTGTAATAATTTGTGGTTCTGCAGCCTGGCACTTCACAGTTGCTACTGCATTGGTGTGTCCTGATAGTGTGTGCACACTGGCTTTTGTCCTTACATCCCAAATCTATGAATTCACAGCAAACGTGTTAGAGGTCAGTAACAGGTGCATATTCAATGTATTTTAGGCACTGTCATTGATTACATAATTTCCTTGCCATAGTTCTACAGATCAAAAAATAGTATTTAGGTGGTATTTTTCACCCATTTATCACAGAACTGCCTCAGCTGGCAAATTTCAAGGAGAGAAGGAACCTGCCAGTGAACTTCTAGGCATATGGATAATTTAAGTCACCATAGTCCCATACCACCTCCTAAATAGTAAGCAATCCTACATATACTACCTACATATAGTCTACCTACTAAATTAAGAAATAAAACATTATTCTGAAGTGACATGGCATGTTCGTGCATCAACAATGTAAGACAAAGCTAACACAAATCATCTTAGTATTTCATCCAAATTGATGATAACTTTTGCTAAGTGCTCATTTTTACAAATTAAGATATTGAAATACATATCTCAGGATATTAAAACACATGAATGCTATACTTACTCGTGCTGTTGAATCTCTGCTACATGTCACCAGCACATCTATTGTTGGATGCAAGTCTAATCCATAGACAGCACTTAGATGACCATGGTAATGTCTGATGACCTAGATGAATAAAAAATACGTGAACTAATAATTGTAAGAACATTCTAAATGCTTTGATTTCTGTATTTGCTACTACCAATTCCTTCAATTAAAGAAACTGCAGATTACCTTATTGTATTCAAGATCCCAGCATTTCACTTGTTTGTCTTCTCCACAAGAAAAGAGGTAGGGACTTCGTGCGCTTACTATCACCCCTCGTACAGTACTGATGTGTCCCGTCAAAGACAATTTCAATTTGCCACTAGCAAGGTCCCAAATCTGCACCAAAAGAGATATTTTAAGGTAGACAGGAAAAAGCTACACAGTGAGTCTGGGTAAACACCCCAGACATAACTGATCCTGCTGTAATGTAAGTTAAAAATACAGTCACATAAACACTTGCTGTCCAGATATTACCATGTAATAAAATCTCAAGAAAAGAACCAGTGCTACTCCACAAACCCTTTATGATAAGATAATGAAAGAAAAAAATGTTCTGCAGTTCATTATTCCGCAAACAATAAACAAGAAATTGTTTCCAAGGGCTGGAAACATTTTTAAATAAAAAGGGAACCTGCAAACTTTGTCAGTCATTTCTTCCAACCTCTTACCTTTATAGTCCTGTCAGCAGAGCCAGTAACAAACCACTGATTTCCTGGTTCTACTGCAATACATCTCACCCAGCCCAGGTGACCACTGATAACCTTCAGGAAGAACAAAAAAATTGTCTAGATCACAAACATTACAATATCTTTTGATGTATTTTTCCGTCTCCAACACTGTAATTTGCTAGTATTTACCAAGAAAAGTCAAATGTGAAATCAGATCTGAAGACAGCTTGATTTCTACTTCAGTTAAACAAAGAGAAAACTAGAAATTTACATAGAAATTTACAAACACCAGACTTGGGGAAGCTGCAATACATAAAGATCCTATAAGCAACTTTTTCACATCCTTTGAGAGTCCCTAACACTGTGACTCAACAATTGAAACTATGCAGAGAAAGACTGTGTTTGAGTACAGATTCCTTATGCTGCAGTATAGTACTTACACAAAGAACAATTATAAAAGTATTGGCTATTAAATCACATTTCTGTATAATAACTTCTTAAAGCACACCATCACCTTCTTTTCTCCAAAACAGGAGTAATATGAGAACTGGACACTTTCCAGTAATAAAATAATGGAAACTGATCTCTAAAGAAATACTCTGCTTCACTTGCAGCATGCTTCACTTTCAGCAGCCTGTTTCTCTAAATTTTCCAAAGTCAGACACCTAAAATCAAAACCCATAATTGGCTTCATTGGATGTCATGTTTCATGTACCATCATACAGGTCATTTCAAAAGATTTAAAACACAACAAAGCTTCTTAGGCAGAAATACTTTGGAAAGTGGTAGTGGCATTTTCTGATAACATGAGACCACAGACACAAGATTTTAAGATAAATGTCTAGATTTCTTCCTAATATAGGAATAGAAATGGGCTTTTCTGGGGAGAAATCTAAGAAATAATTCATTTGACCTATTTTGAGTTCACATCTTTTACAAACAACTTCAAGCCAAGCTCAGGAAAACCATTTGAAATGCGGGTCTAAAGCAACAGATAGATGAAATCCACATTTGGTGTTCTGGCTATGCTTCTATTTCCAAGCTGTCTAAACAATCTTTTGCCTTGTTGAGCAAGGATTCTGACCTTCAATAAAACTGTTTCTATGCAGAATTAATTCAGTAACTTGAATTATACTGACAGTATTTCTCTGAAAAGAAAGTGCTCCTAACAAGGAGGCCATTTTCAATTTTTCATCTGTTTACCATACATCTCATAGGTTTATTTTTGTCCCATTTCTTTCAAATGGCATTTATCTTAATTTTTATAGCAAACAACGTTCAAACAATGCTTTATTTAGAAAACCTATATACTCACTGGAGCCCAAGTGTTTTTCAAAAAAAGGCTTTAAAGGTTAGCCTTCAGATTTCTGACTAATACAGCAAACCTTCCACTCACTTTATCATAACACAGCTACAAGAGTAAAAAAAGAGGTTCAAAGAGAGTGTGTATATACAACTTAGTTGTGATCACTTTTTGATCACCTTTTAAAATCCTACTTATTTTTGTGAATGAGAACAAAAATTATGACTTGCGGTCTTACATAGAATATGTTTACTTTTATATGCACATTCATGTCATAATTTCTAACTTACTCTGTACAGTTTCCAAGGTGGATGCCACTGAGGTTTGGGCATGGTTGGAGCCTTCTTTGGCATTAATGCGGAATTTTTGTTTCCACCAGCTTCCACCATAGCCTGTAAGTTAAAAGAAGGGTTACTCTTCTGGTTTGTAGCTTATCTCTTTGCCCAAAGCCTAAAACTTTCTCATTCTGCTTTCTCAACACTGATTACATTTAGTCAGTCAGGAGATCTGCATACAACACACAGACAGATCCAGAAGCAGTCTGGTCAACACCACTGCTCACATTAGATGTGCAACAGACTCACCACGGACATCCCAGGGGGTTGTGAACGCTCAGATATTCCAGCATGCCTGTAAATGTCACCCACACCAGCAGCTGTCCGGTTTGCATCCAGCCTAGGGTGAGGGAAAATGGTTCATGAATTGCAATTGACAACCTCCTGCTGAGTGATAAGGCATCACAGGGCTGCACCCAGCTGAAAGCTGTACACCTCTCAGGATGGGGAGTTCACAACCTCTCTTGGCACCCTGTCCATGGCTTGACCACCCCAAGGTACAAACACAAAGCCTCACATTTTTCTCTTCTGACTAAACAAAATTTCCCTTGGTCCAACTTCCAGTCACTGCCCCTCTTAACAATACAAAAAAAAAGAAGTGTACAGAAAAACAATGCCTGTCCACACTAAAAGCAGTTTCTTCAAGAATATCTGAATTACTCTGAGTAGCCCTTATCCCAGCTTCTGTGATTTGCCTTGAAATTCCCATAGATAAGTGTTATTGAGAGAACACAGCAGTACCTGGACTGGGAAGCAGGAAGTGCTACAGCTAAGGACTGTGCTGCAGATTCACTTGGCATCCTCTGGACCTTAGTATCTGCTGTCAAAGCCACACCTTGAAAAAAAGAAACCCAACCCCACATATCAGAAACAAAGACAATTCCTTTAAAAAGGAACTCAAAAGTGTATTATACAAACATATAAAGGTATACACATACACCTGCAAACAAGGGCCTGACACACCTGTAATGTTATAGGGAATATACTGCATTTAATAATTCACGCTGAAATAAAATATAAATAAATTAATGGATAAGCACCCATTCTGGGAAAACTAGGCTTGCATTCAGTTTGGGTGTCTCCAGCAAGACAATAATGGAAATCAACACCAAGAAAGTTCCCAGCCAATGGAGATGGAGATGGGCCATTGACAACGACTAATCAAGGAGGAGCGGAACCAGGTAAGACCCAACGATTGGACCTCCCAAATGGAGCCTTCCCGGGAAAGATAATCGACCCACCAACTCTGCCCAGAAATCTGTTCAGGAAGGGGGCAGTGGCAATTAGCAATGGCCAGTGTAACAACACAGAAACACAACCCTTACAGACAAAAGCAAATTACACTAAAATTATTACACCCTCAAGTCTCTTCTCCAGAGCAAGGTGGTGAAACCTGCACCTTTCTGCTCTGCTGATGAAAAGCAGGCAACATTCCACTACTATTAAGTCCATGCAAACACTTATAGAATTTTACTTACCAGGCCCAGATGGGTATGGGTGTGTACCAGTTACCATATACTCCACCTCTTGTCCTAAAGAGCAAGAGAATGTTGTATTAATAATTACATTCTCTACTGCACTGCAAACAATGCACTCAAATAGCAAATAGTGGAAAAGAGAGCAGATCATACACAGCAGAAGAAATCAATAACCACCTCCAATATACTCAGACATTTCTCATTTTCATTAGTTTAATTTGTTCTGGTTATCTCCATTTTAGAAAACTCAGTTGTAAAAAATAACTAACTTGAATGGTGAAGCTACCTGTTATCAAGAGGACTCAAGAGAAAATCTTTATACTGCCTTTGAAGTAGATATCATGGAAAAGGATTCAAGTATACCCAGAGCATGGGTGTCTGAAATGTAAGCTAGTCAGCTGGTTGTCAGTGCTGTCAGAATTGAAAAAGGTCGTTTTCTTCTTAAAAGATTTTTCATTCTCTCTCAACATGTTTCACTTTCACAATACTTCCAAATAAAGCATCCTGGGCAAAATCTCAATACCAACTCAGTATCAACTACCTCAATTAAAATGAGGCAGCATTTTTAGAAGAAAATTTTTATATGGGGTCTACCTAATACATCACAAAACATATACTGAAAAAACTCTACAGATTTGAAATAGTTTCCTGGTTTAAAAATTGCACAGCTAACAGACTGTAAATATACTATGAAACAAAACTAAAATAACAAAAAACCACCCCAAACAAAAAAAAAACCCCACATAAATGCCAAAACAAACAGAAATCAAAAAAAGAGTTTGTCTCCTTAATCATCATGAACTTGCAAACATAAGAAATACATCACTCAACTCTAAACCTAAGTACATCACACACTAACGTTACCAAAAATCAATATTTATACCAGTTAATCACTATAAAAAATCCACAGCACCCAATAACTCCTCTGTTCAAACAAGCTTTCCCCTTTTTCTGAATCACTTACCTCACGTGAACTCTAGCAAGAAAAATACCAAACAAAAAACGTGTCTTTGATTTCTGTATTTATCTCCAGTAGATTAACACTGGACTGCATTCTGCAGATTTTATATCAGTGAGACTGCTACAAAAGAAAGAAGAAACACACCACTAAGGGCAAACTAACCTTGATTTCCAGAATACTGTTTGTGTCCATAGGGATCCCCGGTGTTGGGGCCCCCCTTCTCCCTCAGGTTCTCTTTGAGGGTGGGCATGTGCAGCACTGAGCCGTACTCCGTGCGCAGCTTCACTGCCATTTTCACCTTGTGACTGTGGGAAGAGTAAAGCAAAACCCTCAGTAAACCCCAGCTTCTGAACTGTCAGCAAGCTTTGAGATATTTTAGAGAGAAAGTCATAAAACCTACTTTACAACTCTAATATTTCTCTCCCCTCAAGATTACACTGTTAACAGTACAGAAACATCTGAATTTCTGACTTGGGTGGAGCAATCACTGTCAGAGTTTAAAACTTCACTGAAACTTCACAGCAGCACTTACCTTTCTTCATCCAATGGGATGGGCTTGGCATTATCTGCTACAAACATGTCATGGGTTCTCTTCAAAGACCTGAACACAAGTGTGTGCACAGAATGCTTTTGGACTTCCTAAAAAAAAAGAGCATTTGAATACGTTTGAACAGATTGAAATGAAAAACTGAATACTGAAACATAAATTGAACTGAGTGGCAATTTCAAATCTCAGTCCTGATACACGACATGCAACCATTTTGTTCACAGAAGGCACTGATCCTCTTGGAAACTAAAATTTGTTCAAAACTATATTCTATTCCTTGAAAACTTAGAAGACTTTGAAAAGCAAGCCCAAAATTTTGATCAACCTTTCGGCACTGGTATCTACATGACAAATCCACGAGTATCAAAGCATTTATCCCACGTCCTTCCCAGTTCTGTTTCTTTATGTAGGCAATAGAGAAGTCAATTCTGAAGAAAACAAAACAAAACACAACCTGTAGATTTTCCTTCACTACAACCTTAAAAAGAGCATGGGCAATCATGAATTTCTGTGCATGGTACCACTTCATGTTAACATGGCTAATTACTGCTCAACAACAGCAGCTGTTGACAGCACAAAAGGAGGTGCAACATCACGTCTCCCCAACAGGGAAGAAGCTTCTGCAAGTAATTTTTTAGCAGATGCTTTTCTGTAAAAAAACAGCTTATGGTGTAGCTCATGGGGCAGCAGTCATTGCATCTTCCTCTATAACCCTGGCAGCCCCAAATGCTCTCAGAAGTGCATGACATTCACCCCACAGTAAAGGTTCTACAACCTATAAAACCAGTGGCCTTCTCCACAGCTGTACTCCCAAGCCCTCACAAAAAAAGTTGAGGTTTCCCTTCTGGGCTAACAGAGTCAGTAGCTCTCTGGTGGTCAAACACCACAGCATCACTTCTCCACAGACACAGAACGTGCTGAGCTGGAAGAGGCTCACAAGGATCATTGATTCCAACTCCTGGCCCTGCACGGGACACCCCAAGAGTCACACTCTGTGCCCAACAGCATTATCCAAACGTTCATTAAACTCTGTCAGCCCTTCTGCTGTGACCACTCCTCTGGGCAGCCTGTTCTAGCACCCAGCCACCCTCTGGGTGAAGAACCTTTTTCTGATATCCAACCCAAACATCCCCTGACACAACTTCAGGCCGTTCACTCGGATCCTGTCACTGGTCACCAGAGATCACATCAGAACCCGCTATTCCACTTCCCCCTCGTGAGGAAGCTGTAAACTGAAATGGGGTTTCCCTTCATTTTTCCTCCAGGCTGAACATGGCAAGCGACTTCATGCATTCCTCATAAGGTCTTCTCTCTAGACCAATCATCTCCATACCCTTTACATCTTTTTCTGATATTGTGGTACCCAAAACAATACCCAGCACTCGAGCTGAGGCCGCACCAGAGCAGAGCGGGACAATCCCCACTCCTGACGGGCTGGCGCTGCTCTGCCGAACGCCCCCCGGCACCAGTTCAGCATCCAGCACAAGTCTGGCAAAGCAAACCCGCTGCACACTACGATGACCCGCACCCGCCGCGTCCTGCGGGCACCTCGCTGTCCCCGGCCCGAGCCAGGCGGGGGCTGCAGAGATGGAGGGGCCGCCACGGCCCATCCCCAGAGCGGCCTTTCCCGCGCGGGGCACAGCGACGGTGGCGGGCGCTTCTCCCGCCCGACCCCCACCCAACTCGCCCCACTGACCCGGCCGCCCTCCCTGGTCTCGCCCGGGGCGCCTCAAGGACGCGACAGAGTGGATTTGCGGGACCGCTGCCCCATCCCTCACCTCCGCCATGGCGCCACCGAACTCCTTCCGCCGCCACCGCCGCTATGGAGCCACTTCCGGCGCCTTCCCGTGCCGCACCGGAAGTGATGCATAAAGAGGGGAAGCGGGCGGAGAGGCAAAAATAGAGGGGCAACCCCTGCCCTCGGCGTTCTGGGGGTCGCGGGTTCGAGCCCCGCTGGCGCTGCTAGTCACTGCATCAATGTGTACAAATATATAAAGGGCTGGTGATAAAAGAACGGAGCCAGGCTCTGCCCGGTGGTACCAACCAACAGGACAAGAGGCGATGGGCAGAAACTGATGCGCAGGAGGTTCCACCTGAACATGAGAAAAGAACTTTACTGTGCCGGGTGCAGGGTGCCACAACAGAGAAGTTGTGGAGTCTCCCTCACTGGGTATACTCAAGAACGCTGTGGGCACAACCCTGTGCCGGCTGCTTTGCTCTGATCCGGCAGGCGGGACGCGATGCCCGCCCTGCGTGTCCCCGGCGGGCGGCAGAGGGCGCTGTGTCCCTATGGGAGAGCCCCCCGGTCTGAGGGACTGAGCGGGAACTGGCACTGCCCTGTTGGGCCTCATGTCGGCCCCTGCAGCTGCCCAGGGCCCTGCAGATACAGCCTTCAGGTGTTGCCTTCCTCCTGAGCTCTCAAGGATAAAGCCGCACTGCGGTGATATTGGATGTTAGCCATTAAAGCTGATCTTTTTGGGAGAAGTGTCTTTAGTTTGGCTCCACGGGGCCTCGTGTGGATGGAGTGAACGAGCTGGCAGCTCCTGTGCTTCACGGCCAAGTGTTGGTTGTGATAGGGCAGAGGTTGTAATTCGCTTCCAAGTGTACCCTGGTACTCCACCTGGTATTTCACTTCTTTTCTTGAGCAGAATAACAAAATGCATCTGTGCGAATTTCAAACAGGCACCTTTTTTCGCCACGTATATTCATCTGCTCTTAATTCCAGGCAGTCGTGTCCTCCTGAGCAGTAGCTGGGGTTTGGCACGCTCATTTTTTGCAGCCACTCCATCATGATGCTCTTCTTTACTCCTTAACCAGCCACTCACTCTGTCTGCTTGCCTAAGCTGTGAACAATTCACAAAACCATCTGAGCTAGAAGTAATTCAGTGCAACACAGTTGGTTCAAACCTGCTGTCTTTATTAGGTACAGGACAGCATTAGCTTGGGATTATTTCTGGCACACAGCTTGCCCGCTTGACATAAATATTGTGTCTTTCCTGCAGCTGGTCGGTCACTTCTGGTGGCTGCACTGGTGGTTTGTATTCAGTAATTTAGGATACAGTGATGGAAACCTGCTTGAAGCAGCTTTGAGCCCCAGCTGCCATTCTAAGTAGCAGTGGGGAAGAGATGCAATTACACAATTGCAATGCAATGCACAATTACATTGTGTCAGTAACGGTGGAGAACTATTGCCAGCTCAGTTTCAAGCCAAGACAGCCAGGTTTCATGTTTAACATATCAGCCTATTTTGGTATTCCCTCTGGTGAGGCTAGCAATCCCTGTTGGATTTCAGAGCTTCCTGTAAAAACCAGCACAACACCTCGATGAGGGGGAGCATTGTCTGTCCTTGCTTAAAGTGCAACCTAGAGTGCAAACTCCACAGGGCAGTGTGTCAAAATGGGGCAAGTGTCTTACATCCTCTTGGGCTGATGAGGTTAGACTGAAGACGCACAACATTTGAAGGGAAACTTGGAGAGGGTTAGGGATTTCAAACAGGCGTATCTTTCTTTTTTAAGGTTGCACACAGAGTAGCATGTGCCTGCTTGATCACTCAGTTGACTGGTGGATTCTACATGTGGAAATGGTTTAAAGGCTAGTCTCTGGCTGTCTATAGAGTTGTTTCCTTCCTATTTTCTGTTAAAAGAAATCACACTTATTTCCACTGCCTTTTAAAGGGAAACCAAATTTGAAATGTGCACTCTGGTGGCAAAAAAAAAAAATATTTAGCAAGAAAACTTGTCTGTGCTTGTTATTACTATTATTAGTATTATTCACATGGCCCTGGAGTTGCTGTAGTTTTCTAAAATTATTAAACATAAGCATTCCCCTCAGAAATTTATAATCTGAACTTGTTTACTGTTATCCTTGTAATGCTTTGGAAATTCAGAGGACAGATTAATCTCTTCAGAGGTTTCAGAATCTGGTTGGAGGACAAATTTAGTATTTTTCTTTTTTTCCTAGAAGGTTTAGTCTAAGGTGAAATTTAGTCCTGGAACATCAATAAATCATGTCAGTAATATTAATAAGAATATGCACTTCATTAATTTTCTTTGTTACATATGGTTTCTTGATGTGTTCTTGCATGTCAGCTACAGCTGCAATTCTGGAAATAGCTAACTATGTATTTTTTATAAGCATTGTTTCATAGAAGTTGACTAGCAAATTGGATGAGCTTTTAGTGTTATATTAAAGTCAAAGTGAACATTGATGTTGCTCCCAGAACATGGAGATAGATTTAAACATCATTTACAAGAAACCTTTGAAGTAATATTTGCTACCAGTAAAAGCAAATAAGAAAAAGGGATGATCATCTTAGCAGAGATGAACATTTAAGTTTACAATATCCTTTTCATAGGATGATACTATTACAACACTATTGGTTTAGAAGGACATTTCTAAATCAACAGCTATTTTTAAATTGAAACACTGACCTAAGAAGGTTCTGTTCTCCAAGACCTCTTTTGGGGATACATCCAGCTCTGAAGAGCCATGATCTGGTGATGGGAACGGGGAGAAGCAGGAAAGAGGATTGCATCACTGATCGGCGCAACAAACACCAGGGCAGTGATCAAACAGTCTTTCCTCAAAACACACATATGCCTCTGCCAGTAAGTGCCTTTTTAGTACAAAAAATACTGTACAGAGGTGTGTCCTGGAACACCAACAGGTCCATGGAGTATTATTGCAGTTTCTAGCAGGCATACTGTGGGATCACCACCACATTAGCTCCGGGAACACCTCATTAGCCACATGAGTTAGGGGAGGAAGTATGAAGGAAGAGAGATAGATTGTTCTGTTTTGAAGAGAGAGCTTATTTTTATACCATTTTTAGAAGAAATTTAAGCTATAGTTTTGGTTCTTTGTAAGGCTTTATTCAATCCTTATAAAGTCTCAGCCTGACTGTAATGGTTGCAAGCATGAGAGTAAAATCACATCTCATAACCAAGATGCTAATGAAGATCAACTTCTGCTGCCAAAATGCTTTTCTGTGTATGTGTATGGTCGCCAGGACAAACTCCTCTGTATGTCATTCCAAATTTGGACCATTTTTGTTGATAGAAGTCTCCAGGCACAACCTCTGCAGTGCAGACAAGGCCCTTACTTACAGATGGACAGTCACACGATCCCTGCCCCGAGGCCTCTGGTCATTTGGCAGGTAGCCACCAGCCTGCTGGGATGTGACATACACGTGTTGCTCATGGAGAATCCTCAGGGAGACACAACTACCCAACTCTCCCATGGAAGCCAAAAGCACTGGAGCTGGGAGGGTCAAAGGCTGAGTTTCAAAGGGGAAATCCCATCTGAAGGCAGAATAAGCCTGTGGGTTTCCCATGCTGGGACTCTGCAGTTGGCTTGGTGGCTCCTGCGCCAACCCTTGCTGTCCAGTCTCCGACGGCCTCCGTGCAGACACAACCAGGGCTCTTCATCAGGAGCTAAAGAGAACTTAATGCCTGAAGGAGGAGACCATAAATTACTGCAGAACATCCTGATGATTTCAAAACAGATTTAGCACAAGTATCACTTGATATTATTAAAATTTAATTAGTATTTGTGTGAACTGAGCTGGGATAATTTGAGTTTCTAGCTCAGGAATAGTGAGACCTGTTTTTGTTCCACTCTACCACAAGCTACTTGTAAGCCCTGGGCAAAGGTTCAAAATGACTATGTCCCTTCCATATGTAAGGTGAGGGTGGCCAAACCTCCTTCAGAGGTACATGGGGGGGAAAGTGTATTAGAAGTTAGGATATTCCCAAAATCAATGATAACATCTTGGCTAGCATCCATAAGCAGAAATAACTTGTTAATGATATCAGTTTTGGCCTTAGACAGATTTCTTTAATGTCTGTAGGGAGAAGTTTGTGTTCTTCCAAATTTAATAGTGTTGGTGATGTCCTCATGCAGGAGACCCAACTCAGTGGAGTTTTAGCTCCTTGAGCCATGGCTGATTTTGGACCAAAGTGTTTAATAATTAAACCAGTTAGGTTAAACAGTTTTCATATTTTGTAAATCTCCAGAGATTACTAGAATTCTGACAGCAGCACGAATACAGGGAAAAGGTCTAAACCAAGCAATTTTAGCTGTTCTTATCTTTGCTTCCTGTAAAATCCTTCCCTCCATCAAATTAGTCTTTGAAATGGAATCTCGGACCACAGTTTGTATCCCTTTATTGGTACAGACATCGATATGAATGACCTCAGAAAAGTGCACTGGCTCTCACTTGGCACATTTAATTTAATTCAGTACATTATGGCAATTTATAATGCCCGAGAAAATCAAAGGATCTAAACACACTGAAAGGTTAAAAGTCTGCTAATATGAGAGCAGTGATATGCAACTTGCTATAAAACATTAGAAAGCATGTTTAAGTATTTCACTATGATTTCAAGTAACCTCATGCTTTCAAGCAACTTTCAAGTAACTTCTCTTTAAAGGTTATTAAAAATATTTAAATAATATTCGAAAGATGTGATTTTTGTATTAGAAAAGGAAACGAGCAAATTAATATGTAATATTGAATTATTTAAGTTAATATGCAATATCAAAAGGCTGTATTAATGGAATAATATTGTCTTATGCTTACAGTATTAATCTAATCTTTAATAAATCAAAAACATTGTTTTTATTCAAAATTAGAATGTAATGAATAAAATATACCTTGTGGGTTTTTTCACTTTTATGTTAAAAGACCCAAAGATTTTCATCCCTATCAGGCACCATTGAATATTTATAAAAATGCATAAACCTGTATGGTGTAAGTTGTCTTCACATTTAATGCACTCTTTCCAAAATGTTCACATTTTCAGCAGAGGAAAAAAAAGGAGCCCTCCCAACATTACATCTACTAATTTGTTTTTCCTTTGGCCATTCACCTTTTCAGCTGTTTTAAAACACTTGTGATTTTTGAGAAAATGGTAACCTTGTGTAATCTGAGCAGGAGGTACTTTTAAGGATCTGAACATATATTTGATGCCAGCATCAACAGAGGTCTCCGGGACATATAGATAAGAGTTGTCCAGGGGAATTGCTCAACAACTGGTGAATTCAGGCACAGAGTGAAGAGTTGAATATTAACAGAGAAACTCTGATTGCTCAGAAGGATTTATCCTATCACTGTGAAGCTGGAAGTTAGTGCTGCTGCATATATATAAAAGAACAGAGGTGACCTCTCCTTATCAGAGCTGATGAAAAGAGAAGATCACTGAGCAGCTCAAGCAAGCCAGCACCATGAAACTGCTCCTGCTGTTCCTGCTCTGTGTTTCCTCCGTTCAATCCCAGGGCTTTCTTGACTATGAGGACGAGGTTGTAGTGCTGATATTGATTAATAATTTGTCATTAATAATTAATTTAATTAAATTTAATTTCTTTTAATTGCATGCATGACCTACTCAGCTTATGTGAGTTAGCTAAATTAGAAGTTGTGGGAAAAGATAATCCAGTGCATGTTCTATTTCCTCTTCTGAATTGTTCAAAAATTAACTTTTTATATGTAACTCCACAAGTTATTTTGAGTTCGGAAATATTTTCTTCCTATTTCCTTTTCTGTAGGGAATGAAGCATGATGGTAAGATTAGTTATTTAGCTGAATTTAATAAGGATACTAATTTAGCAATGTTGACATATGATGTTACAGACAATTAGTATTAGGTATAACGGAGTAGAAATGTGTAATTAATCATGACCTGTCTCAGAGACAGTAAAAGCTTTTCCGTAGAGTCAGTAGACACTAAAAAAAACCAAAGCCAAACAAAGTACCAGTTCGTACAGCTTAACATTGAAAATTAAGAGGTAACAACTGCTAAATAGAACAAAAAACAATGAGAATCAATAAAAAAAATAATGGTTTAATATATCTTTTTTTTGTGTAAGTAAAATATTTTAGTGGGAAATACAATTTGGAATTTTGGTACACGATTTTATAGTTTGAAAATCCCTGTAAAAATTAAATTGGTCTGGATAGTCCCACTTTCTGACAGTCTAAGGACATGTGTCTGTCTGCACATTTATTACTGATAACACTTTAACATGTTAAATAATTTTCAGCAATTCTGTGCTTTGTATGCTGCTTATTTTTGAAACTACTTGAAGCCTTTGATGCTGGATCCTTTCAAATGTTTGTTATTTGGAGCTAAGTCTGAGCTGGATTGGAAATGGCTGTAGGTTTTGATTCAGTAGCTCAAACAACTATTAATTGGAATTTTTTGTTTGAAAAAATGCTCCAGGCCTGCTTTCCTTGCTCAGCCGCTTAGACTGCTGTTTCTGGCAGATATAGGGAATGTATGCATCAGAGAGAGCTCTACAAACCTACTCTGAGAGATGTTATTAAATGGTTTTCTTAATTTCACCAGTTAACAGCTGGTGAAATTGGCCTGAGGTGTGATAATTTGTTTGACTGTGGTCTGATTTTCTGAGACCTTACAAATATTCCTGTAGCCCAATAAAAAATCCAGGACACTGAAAATGTGCTGCTGAATATGCCTCTTAGCCCCAAGGATGTCGAATTACTTTTTTTTGTAGCCTACTACTTCAAGTTTCATGGTGCTTAGTAGTTCTGGACTATGTAAGACTTATTCCTTGGTCAAAATTGGCTATTGAAATATTGCTTTACTTTGGTTTGAAGACTTTCTAGTTTATCTATACCTAGGTATGGAGACTGGACTAGGCTTACAAGGGAGGCAATAGGAATGACTTTTACATGTCAGTATAATATTTCCGTTATGGCTTTTTCATTCCATTCCCTGGTTTTCCTTGCTGTTTAAAATACTAAAGTGTGCTGAACGGATGCCTTCACCCTGTGCACGTCATTTTGCAATAGCAAAATCCCAGATTCAGAGAGTTTCATCTCCCCTTGGCTGTGCAGGATGAGAGCCCTGCGTTTGACCCCCGGGGCCACCGACCGCTGGACAAAAGGAATGATATGGTGCCCACAGTCCGGCCTGTGGCACCTCCCATCAGCGGGGCCGGATACCGGCCCCGGCCCCCGAAGCAGGGGAAGACGCAGGACAAGAAAGAACAGATCGTCTATCCTGATGCTGGAGGCTGCAAGCATGGTCAGGAGGAGCTGGTAGGTGTCTGGCTGTTGAGACAGCTGGTGATATACCATCCTTTCCTTCTGGTACACCCAACACTAGAGTTTTCCTTGCCAAATAAAGGACGGTCATTCATTTAAAGCAGTCCAGCTTTTCCTCACTTTGGTTGGCTTTGCTAGGGCTGCATTCAGAAGGGTAATGTGTCAGAGTCCATGGGATTAGTGGCAGAGTCAGCGTGCAGCAAAGATGGGGAGGTGAGAGTTGAACCACAAACCAGGAAAGGAAGTATCTGTGCGTCAGCCTGTGCCTTCTGCCTGGCTTTGCATAGGTAACTATTAAGGGAAGGAAAAACCTCTGCAGAAGTACTGGATTCAATTTCAGACAATCTTAAGGAATCCTTGGGACCAAAACAACGCCAACCTCCCATGTATTTTTTAAAATTAGTTTTAAAATGTAATTCTAGTCTACCCTCAGTCACCGCTCTTACAGGACAGCATACCAGCATGCTGACATCCAGCACACCCTCTGCTGCTTTGCAGCAGTCTATCACACTGTGTCTGCCATGAAGCCTGCTGGAAAATGCAACCTGTAGCAATGCTGAGAGGCATCTTAGTGACTGAGCACAATTTTGAGTGTGAAAGTTGCCACTAAATGAAGTTTGTTAAAGCTTATCTAGATGCTTAAATTTCTGTTCTCACATAACAAACTCTTCACTGTGTTCAAAGGTGTTCAAAGGTATGGTTGTTCACTGATGGGACTAGAACTTCTTTACATTTATTTACAGCCCTTTTTCTTTCTTTTAAGGGAGTGCTGTGTCCAACTGGATGCGAGTTGAGAACTACACTGTTAAAACAGGAAAAATCTGTGAAAGGAGTTGTTA
Organism: Sterrhoptilus dennistouni; assembly: GCA_013397095.1. Classification (NCBI taxonomy): domain Eukaryota; kingdom Metazoa; phylum Chordata; class Aves; order Passeriformes; family Zosteropidae; genus Sterrhoptilus; species Sterrhoptilus dennistouni. Next base: position 43,865 of record VWZU01009903.1, read on the forward strand.
ATGATCTAAAAGTTAAAGTGAACACACTTTCGGAGAGCTCCTCAACTTTCTACGAATACGTGACTGTTCTAGAAGATAAATTGGCAAAGAGGCAAAAACAAAGAAAAGGTATGCTATTTCTATGAACTACTAGTGTAAATAGTATTGAAGTTTTATTTGCATTCCTGCAGTTACTTTTTGATGGGACTTCTTAAAAAAATTAAAAATACTGTGGAATGTCTAGCAGAGCAGGGTTCTGTGACCATGACCTCTTAAATCTTAAAAAGCATCCTTTGAGAGAGGCAAAGGAACGGATCTCATACTAAGGCAAGATTCATATGAGGCCTCTGAATATATGTCACTCACGTGTTCCCCTTACCTGTTTTCCTATGTCCATCCAATCCATTTATGACCAGCCTCTGGATTGGCACCGTGGCTCCGCAGAAAGAATTGCTGCTCTTTGGCAGAATAAACCACCACTGATAAATCTATTAGCTAGCAAAGAAACAACAGTACACATGTGCCACTTCTCTGAGAGTATCTGCATAGTTTTTGCACACTGTAAAAAAGTAAGCAAAAAGAAATGCCCTTCCTGCCTTTCTTCCTAGTGGCATCTTAAACTGTATGGACAAATTGCTCTTCATCATTTCCTAACTGAGAAATGTGTTGAAAACTAATCTGCTTTTCATCTTTTTGCTTTTCTAGACAATGATGATTTACTTTCTGAGTACAACACAGAAGTGGAATTGCAGTATAATTATATAAAGGATAATCTGGACAATAACATCCCATCGAGCCTCAGGGTCCTTCGTGCAGTTGTGGATTCTTTACATAGAAAGATACAAAAATTGGAAAATGCCATTGCAACCCAGGTGGACTACTGTGGTGCCCCATGTTCTGTTTCCTGTAATATTCCTGTGGTTTCAGGCAAAGGTACTCATTCAACTATAATGACATCTTTTCTCCCCTTTATGTCACTGTGCAAATTGATGGATGCATCTGAAGCCTGTACAATTGATCAGGGTATTAGGAAAGATAGAAAGTGATCCTAGATGAGAAAAAAAAAAAATCTCTCCTGGATCACTATATTGGTCAGACAGGAGATTCTTTTATCCAATATCAATCTTCGTTAGTGACCAGTAAAGAAATATGTGGTTCAGGGTCTTTGCTAGGTGGAGGTGATACATTTGTGACTATTATAGTTGTACTGTGGATTTTTTTCAGTCAAGAAAGGTTCTTCTTTCACAAGCTTTAGTTCAAGAAGTCATTGTATGGTATACATGTACTGTGCAACTAAGTGTTGCATCACTTATTTTGAAGATTCAGAATTTCCTCTTTGTAAAAGCTGCACAGTGCAGTATTCTTTCTTCCATGATTCTTTCACTTGACGTCTTACAGAAACCAAAATGAAAGTAAAATACTCTCTATAGATATTTAAAACTGGTCCTATATAACAGCAAACCAAGGGATAAGAAGACTATTGAAGTTCACAGACCTTTCAATAATAGACTCTGTTTTATTCTTGCAGAATGTGAGGATATCATCAGAAAGGGAGGTGAGATATCCGAAATGTACCTCATCCAGCCGGATCCTTTTGTCAAGCCATACAGAGTTTACTGTGACATGGAAACAGATAATGGAGGTTAGTGTGAAACTATGCTGTTATAATACTAATTTATCAATGCTACCAAAAAATCATATTAGTAATTTGTGTTTTATACAAAGAAATATGAAATTATACCTTTTGCAATTACTTGATTATTAAATATGTTTCACTCATTTGGCGAAGTCTTGTTGAGGTCATCTGCTGATGCAGAATAGGATACTTCTGTAGTGAAACTGGAAATAAATTGTCTATGGAAATAAATTACTATGACCATCATGGAAGCTGCATAGGTGGGCAGACAAGGAGAGCCTGGCTCATTTCTTACCCGGCTCCAATGCACTTGACAAAAGACCAGGGCCATCTTTCAGGTTCTGCTTTTTCCACCTTTCCTTATGAAGCAAGATTCTACTTAAGTGTGAGCAAAAAGGGCAAAGCTGAGCTCAAAAGCAGTGGAGGACCTGCTGCAAGGAAGCCATATGGTTCTCTGGTCCTGAGGTGAAGTTAAAAGGACTGTATCTTAATATTTGATGCTCCTTTTGTACTGGTAATTTAATCTAAGTACTCTTGCTCCTGCAGGCTGGACTTTGATACAGAACCGCCAGGACGGCAGCGTTAATTTTGGAAGAGTATGGGATCAATATAAAAAAGGATTTGGAAATATTGCAAGGAGTGGAGGGAAGAACTACTGTGATACACCAGGTAAAACACCAGCATAAAATGCAAAGAGCTGTTCTCACTGAAACCGTTTTCTCCTGTTTTTTTAAGCTCTTAGATTTTTATTTTTTTTAATTAACTAATCCACTCCAGCAGATCTATAGGCAAATAATAAAGTTGCCTTGAAATATATTGCAAAGTCTGTCTCACAGACCTCTCACTTGTTTCTCAGGTGAATATTGGCTTGGAAATGACAAGATCAGCCAGCTTACAAAAATAGGGCCCACTGAAGTTTTAATTGAAATGGAGGACTGGGATGGTAATAAAGTATCAGCTCATTATGGAGGTTTCACCATACAGAATGAAGGAAACAAGTATCAGCTTTCAGTTAGTAACTACAAAGGCACTGCAGGCAACGCACTGATGGAAGGAGCTTCCCAACTGTATGGAGAAAACAGGACAATGACGATTCACAATGGCATGTACTTCAGTACTTATGACAGAGACAATGATGGATGGTATGTACTTGCACTAGATATTTAAAATAAAAATAGAGCTGCATATAGATGATTTATGTAATTTGCCATTAGTTTTCACAGCATTTTGTAGCATGTCAAAGCATGTTATGTCCCTGCAAGTTACCAGCTAAATGTCTATGCAGTCTGCTTGGCATAGACAGGGAAAGGTAAAACTATATATTATGTTAGTGACAGTCTAAAACCAAGTAAAAAGCAAGCATGCTGAATTTTATTGGTTCAATGAATGACTTACTACAGACAAAGCAGCAAATCTGGATGCAATGTATTCATAGTAAGAGACTGACAGCAGCAGTGCTGAGGACACTAAGTAGGAATATTGGTACTCACTCTAGTAAAACATAATGGGTGCTGAAGAAAGAGGCAGGTAGCATGTCAATTTAAACAGCAATGTTCTGCCTACTCAGAAGACAGGAGCTCAGTTGTAAAGTATATAATAGAGCACCGTATCTCTAATCTGTGCTTAATGCCTGATTACATATTCATGAATGAAGGAATTGTTTAGGTAGGAGAAGACATGCATTTCTTATTGCTTTCTAACTTTAAATTTCATTGATATTGTAATTATCATTATGAACTGCAAGAAACTATAGTTATCAATCAGTAAAACATTCCCAAAAAGGTCCAACTTTCTTTACCTTCTGAGTGCACCATGTAGCACACACTTGTGATGCTCAATCCTTTATAGAAAGTTCAGAGAAGACTTAAATTGATTATTGTGGTTTGAAAATTTCAGTACATGGGCAGGTATATGTACTCTTTTGATCTGTTAGCCTATATTAGAGATGTCACTTTCAACACCATTTTATTTTCCCCTCATCAGGTCAACTTCAGATGCAAAAAAACAGTGCTCCAAACAAGATGGTGGTGGATGGTGGTACAACCGCTGCCACTCAGCCAACCCCAATGGCAGATACTACTGGGGAGGGACCTACAGCTGGGACATGGCAAAACATGGGACAGATGATGGTATTGTATGGATGAACTGGAAAGGGTCATGGTATTCAATGAAGAAGATGAGCATGAAAATCCGGCCATACTTTCCACAGTAACCATTACCAGAATGTACAGATTCAGGGATTTTCTTTTAGTATTTGTACATGGTTATCTTTTTAGCATGGTACTCAGTCTTATCTTTACATATGAGAACCAAATCTGTATGTAAAACCATATTGTGAACTAAAGTGAAAAGGTGTGTCAAATGTAAATCTAAATCTGTCTGATGAAAATAACTCACAAGTGTATTTTTTCCATTTTTCATTTGTGCACAAGACAGGATTAACTATTATAGAATAACACTGCTAAAATAAAAACAACTCGTTTCACTCTTTTACAAAGGTCTTTTGTATCTCTTTTAAAGAGGGACAGGATTGTTTCTAAATGTTTTCTAAAAGCCAACAAAGTCTTAAAACTAAAGTATTCTTCATATTATTCCTAAGTATCTGTGAATAATCTGGGGAGAAGGAAATGCATTCCATTAAATAAGAGACAGCTATTATCTTTTATATTATAAAAGTAACAGTAACTACCTGTGTAAGAAATTGAGAAGGAATAAAAGTGAAAAGGGTGTTGAACAAATAAGTAGGTCACCAATCCCTTAGCTCAAATCCTGTTGTTGGATAAAATATGTCCTTTTCTGGGACCTGGTTCACATAATTGCTTTCCCACACATATGTTTTTCACACAATCCCTATCATGGGACTAGAGTAATTAATGTCTCCAGTCATAGAGTAGTGGAAGTTGAGTATTTCATCAATGCTCCCTTGAGCAGACAAAGACAAGACTTCCCAACCCTGGTAAACAGGATGAACATCTCCCAAAGACGTCTGCCTTCCTCCACAAAGAAGGGGACCCAGATCACTAGGAGTGGATGGATCCCACCTGAAACCAGTATTTATTTAATCTGTGAATCCAGGAGGAAAACAGGAGACATAATGGCAGCTTTTCACTAAAGGAGTGCAAATGTTCAGCATCCACACAGGCAGGCTTCCACTCAGGCTAAGGAGCAAAAACATAATGTGCAAGTTTTCCAAAAGCACAGACACCTCACATGAGTGTAAAGACGTCTTTGCTCTTCAGCAATATTTCTGAAAAGGTTAGACAGTGGCTGTATTTGAGAAACACTGAAAAAAAGGCTAAAATGAGCTGCTTTGCCAGTATTTGATGATCTTGTTAAATGGAATGTAACACATCAGTGAGATTAGAGGTAAGGAAGTTTGCTCATGCTTCTTTCTAGAAGCAGAGAAATATTAAACAGTGTAAATACTTGTGTAACTTTATGCCATAAGGTATAAAGGTCTTCTCTGGTCTTCTGTAATTGTGTGACCAATATAACTGATATTCCATGTGGCCAGCTTTTGTCTAAAAGGTCCTTACCACACACTGTCAGCATGCTGATTTTAGGCCCTTATCCTTAGCAAAATTTTTTGCTTGGCACATGTGCTGAGAAACATTCAGGTGGCTCCTCATCTTGCTTGTTTTGGTTAGAGTCATAACCTTTTAGTGGTTACTAGAAAACAATAGCCTGTTTGGGGAGTTGCATTTTGATGAGTTATCATGGAGTTGTCTTATCTTGAAGGTACAAGTATGCATGGTAAGCTATCTATGAGTCATCAGTGGGATGGAACGTCTATGTCCATATTTATAAAATCAAAGTTTAGGAGATTCTTAAAACTGAGTCCTAAAATACATTCTTTATCAATGTGTGCTCCCTTTCAGGTGTGTGGCAAAAGTGAGAACCCATACCACCCTTGGTTCTGAGAGCTGACTCCCACTGCTGTTGTGCTCCCCTTGAAATGGAATTGAGAGTGTGAATGTTGAACTTGGTTAGACTTTCACAGTCCCTCTCGTGGAGGAAGGATTTCGTTGCAAACATACTTATGAATACTTTTACTTCTTTAACACTCCTAAAACAAGATAAATAATTCAAATTAAAAAAATTTATCTCAAGTTAAGGTGTGAGCTGCCAAAGACATAGACAAAGTTCATATCAAAAGGATTTTTAAATCAATATTTCCTTGTCAGTTAAAAATAAGATCAAAAAAGTCTTGTTGATAATTAATCATTGTTTATTTTTTTAATCTCCAAATGTGCTCAGTTGCCTTCACATTCACTGGGTAAGGGTACATCATACATACATATATAAAAAAATCTTTTCAACTTGTGGTTATAACACGCATTAAAGGCCTTTCTACAGGGTTTCTATGGGCCTGATTTTCATTCTAACAGTTTTTAGGGAATAGTCAGAGGCTTTAAATGGCAGCCAGACTATGCCATTTTCAATCTCGTAGGGGACATTATACCTGGGGTCGTAGTGGCCCCCCGGGTAGTAAATGCCATTGAGGTTGGCAGCCTGGCAGCTGTTGTACCACCAGCCCCCCCCATACATCTCAGCACAGTTCTCCTCCCAGTGGTCCTGGTCCCGGTCGAAGGTGCTGAATTTCATCTGGGCATGGGACGTGTACTCAGTGCCCTCTTCCAGCCAGCCTGCGATCAGGGCATCACCAGCTGTGCCCTCGTAGGAAGACACAGCAAGGGTGTACCCTTCAGCTTCAGACCCTACCTGTATGAGATACTCTGCAAACACAGCATTCCCATCCCAGTCCTCTAACTCGACCCGAAGGAGAGTATCATTCTGAGTCAGCAAGTGTAGGTTCTCATTGCCCAGCCAAAACTCTCCTTGCCCCCTGCCATCCACGCTGCCGAAACCTTTCTTGTAGTCTTGCCAGGTCCGGTTAAAATTCACTGATCCATCCATTCTCTGTTGGATCAATAGCCATCCTCCCAAAGTGGTCTCTTGGTCGCAATAAACTGACAAAAGCTTATTGGATCCCGCTGGCTTGATTTTGAAAATGCCACTTTTGGCACCAGAAGTGTGTTTCTGGAGGATATCATCACAGTCTAGAAAAAAAAGTTGATCTGGTTTGACAGAAGTTATCAGCAAAGTTTAATAAAAGGTTCAGAGGAATCCAAATACCAATAGCTCAGAGGAAAATTGTTAGTCATGTCTTGGACTTATGCTAGGTATAGTGACAGGCAACATTAAAGAGAATTCAGGAAAGAAAATTTTACATATTTCTTAAATTGTGAATTGTCTATGTAATACCCAAGTATTAATGACGTATTTTCCCTTTTGTTTCCGAGGTGGTAACAAACATACAGTGCTTGCTTTTAATCATCACACTGTTGTACTACAGTATCTAAAATCAATGTGTCAGGTTGGTCGTGGATGGAGTTTGGCTCCATTACCTCAATAACTACCTTTCCCAGTGCTGGGTGTCCTTCGCTTCCCTCCTGATGGTCTGAAGCTGCGTGCCTGAAAGTCTGGGGTATCCTCTGCACTTTGATCATGTTCCACCCCACCTAGCCGCTCATTTATGTCACGCATCTTTACTGATTTGGTTTCAAAAGTAGAGCCTCCCTTGTTCTTGAAACTAGAAGAGCTGGCCACTACAGTCTTGGAGTGACTTGCACTGCCAGATGGGAATCCAGATGGCTGAAGTCTTCCAAAGTCATCTTCCTCCTCCTCTCCTAAGTCTCCAAATTTGTCTTTTCCCCCGGAAGTCCCTGAATGAGGGTATACTCCTGTACCTATGTGGCTACTGGCTGTGCCAGCTGTGTGTCTGCTGGTTGTGAAGCTGCTAGATCCACCAATGTGCTTAGTAGCAGTGGATGGAGAGTCAGGGGTAAAAAATGACTCTAGCTCAGGGAATACAGTCTCTAGCTTGTGCAAGCCATCTGCACCACTAAAATGGTAGCTGGTCCCTTCCCCTCCAACATTTCCAGCTAAATAGGAGCAGTCTGAGCCATCAGAAGAAACTGTTTTCTCGACTACTTCCTCTCTAGGGCCATCAGGCCCAGAGACAGTTTTTTTGGTGGTAGTTTTGGTGCATCTACGAACTGTGGAGGAGGTTTTGTCTCCCAGACTAGGGCTTTCTCTCCCATGACTAGGAAGAACTAATTTGCTGGTGTGTAAAGGTTCATCCCCCCTTGATTCTGCTGTGTGATACAAGCTGTCACCTCGGGGGAGTTTCTTATCTGTTTCTGATCTTTCTAACACCACTTCCATCTGCTTGATATCATTAATTATGTTCAGAGCATGCATTTCTGGCAGATGCTTATGCTTAAAATGATCAGGAACATTAGAGTCCTTAAGTGGCCTCATTTTCAGTATGCTCATGGTGGTTGTTTGAAGCTCTGGGTGCAAGTTGATGGAGTTGGCTTGGGCAAGCTGCTTCTGGATGTTGTCGTAGCTTTCTTTGTCCACCTTGTAATCAAAACTTCTAGCACATGTTCCTTTGCAAGCTCGTATCTTAATATCAATGTCCACCTATAGAGCCAGAGAGAAGTAATTTGGTTAGGGAGCTTTCCCGACCTTCTCAAACAAGGATATATTCTACTGAACAGGGGAAAGATGAGAGGAGGAACTACTGCCTTAGTACCTCTCACGTGCAGCTGAGCTTTTCTAAAGTTCAGTTTTGATGTCATCATAGGTTTATTTCTGTTGTAAATGCAACATGTGCAATAGCACTGTGCACATGAGTTCCATGGAAAAGAACATTGTAGAAAGTTCCCAGTCTCTGCCACCTTAATAGGGTTTAGAGGTGTCTTCATGGTTTTGGAAGGAGTGTTGGAAGCAGAGTTGAACATGGTCCATGAGGACTGGGGCAGAAATGGGCCCTCCAAAGAGAGGGGAAGACTCTGCCATGGCCCTGCTGGGAGGTCTGACACCTTGGGGTTACCACTGCTTTCTCAAATGATGGATTTCTGTTCTAGGAATCAAAATGAGCCTTTGAACAAAACCGCTGTTTGTGCCCAGACTTTTCCTTGCACTACCATCAGAAGAACTGGCTGCAATCTGGGATTACAGGTTCCAATGCCAACCTTAGCTGTGGAGAGCAGTGGCAGCACTGGGGATGGACAGAGCGTGTCCCCTTTCTAACTACTCAGCAACTCCTTGCAGGAGGAGAAACACCTCATACATAAGCAGTTATCAGCAGATGGAGCATCCTTGTGGCCTGAGAGAGAAGCAGCAGATGGAACTAGGAAGTCACGGAACTCATGCTGGGTTCCTAGAGAGCAGAAGTAGAAAAAACCCAGGATGGACAGAAAGCAACTCGTTTGGGGATTTGTCTCAGCAAGTCAGATCCTGTGAGAGTTGCACCATGTTTTCTCCTGGTCACAGCACTGCTCACCATAAAGGACAGATCCCCTTTCTGTAGCTAAGCCCTGGAAAGAATGGGAAGTGCATAGCAGACACCTACCTCCAAGCGCTTCATCTCCACCACTTGTTCCTGGATGCTGCTCTGCAGAGCTTTAATTCTGTTCACTTGAGTGACAACTCTCTGCTTTAATGTCACAATTCTCCGTCTCAGTTCTCCTGACAGGCGACCGTAAGTCTCATCAAGCTCTGAAACAAAAGTGCCTCACAGTCAGCTATGCCCATGTGCTTTTCTTTCCTAAATATGTATCATATTTTAAAATATGTAATTAGACACATAATTTAGAATATATTTCTTATAGAACTGAGCAGATTAAAATTAAATTAATTTTTGTTAACTAGCTAAGAGTCTATTATTATGATTGTTCTGTTTCTTGATAATAATATCCAGTGCAGCCGATACTTTCACTACATATAGCTTATTCACAAGAAAGTAGTAATTCAGTAATGGATAATAAAACTGGGTGCAAGATACTCACCCTGAGCACTGTCCAGGTTTGGTTTTAGCACATTTACAGTTTCCTCAATGATCTGATTGGACTTCTTATAGTTGCTTTGACCATCTGAGAGCAGCTTCTTGATTTTGTCTATTCTGTGACTGTACTCCCGGTCCTTTTCATCAATCAGTCCTTGCATTCTGCATCCTGATGGACATTTGGTACCCTAGAATTCAAAGAGGGAAATAATTGTGCTAAAATCCTCAAGAGTAAATATCTTGTATAATGGAATCAATGAAGCACATCCTCAGAAACCTGCCGTTACTGTGGGGTGAGGAACAAGCAAACCTTGAGTTTCCCCTCTCCTCTATTCCTCACGGGTCAGATTTTTTATACATATATATATTTCCTAAAGGTCTGCTATAAGAAGTCTGTCATCCAGTTTGAGGGAGGATGTTAGAGGCCAACATTTTTAAGCAAAATTTTCCTCAGAAAAGCCTAATGATCTGACAGACTTAAGCTCTTTGCCAAGAAGTCATCAAATACAAGTAGCATAGGAAAGGACTGAGATGCAAGAGGCAAGAGAGACATTAATAGTTTATATACAAAGACATATAGTCAATTATTATGAAACTTTTATTGAGTATCTTCTAATCTGACTTCCTAAAAATTAATTAGTAAGTATATGTGATTTCTAGCTACTTCTTTTCCTCACAACTCTCTTTCTAGTGCCTTTCTTTTATGAACTCCAAAAGTAGCAATACCAAAATTCTGAGAAGAAATAGTTCATATATTTTTCTAGGGTTAGCCTTCATTTATTTAATCCTTCTTTATCAGACTTACTATCTCTTCTCATTCTGCACCATTGCAAACATCTCCCTGTTTCTTGTGTCTTCACTTTTTCCCTTCTTCCTGTTTCCCACAGGAGATCCGTGCAGGCTGCCCTGACCCCAAGCATTACCCCGGCCCTAAGGCTGAGCCCCTTGCTGGCCTGTGGCACATCACTGGTGTAGTGATCCAGCTGCTGATCCAGCTGAGGCCCAGGGGTGCCCTAGGGAGGAGCCCCACCTTCATCCCAGGGTTAATGGCTCACCCAGTCATCATCGGCACAGATGGGCCAGCCCTTCTCAGACTGGCAGCTGGAGGGGGACTTGTGCTCCACAAGCCTGGGACCACGCACTCCTGCACCCAACTGCTCAAAGAAACTCTCTCCATCTTGCGCCTGCCAGGAGGAAAAAGGGGAAAAGTAAAGCCAAGGTTAAGTGAACAGCTGTTGAGGGAGAGAGCGGAAACACAATGCTGATGCTCTCAAACACTCAGCTGGTGGGTGGCAATCACAGCCATCTGCTAAGCATCACACCCAGCAGTGCAAGGATTTTATTCCAACCTTTCTTGTAAGATATGGTTTTGTTTGTTTTGTAAGAATAAAGTTGCACACCTCTTAAAATTAATGCTTTTGTGTAGAGAGCTACTGATGCTCAGGATATATTATGATAATATAATTCCACAGAAATATTTTGTCCTGCATGTAAACATAAAATTAAGTTGAAATGAGACTGAAACTGGAAAAGTAAAAGTAAATACTTTAAAAATACTATTCCCATTAGCTGCAATACTCAGCTTCACCACCTTCAGTCTACAAAAAGTAGCTCACAGATACATGAGTTTTTCCATTAGTGTTTGTGAATTTAATCGCAGTTGCTAACTGGAAGCTCATAGCATGGTTTTGCCTGACAAAAAGAACAAGAAAGCTACTAACACAATTTAAAACCCAATTTCCATGACGGATGGATTTCACTGTGCTAATGGAAGGAAGAGAAATAAATACGCTGAGGTTTTCTTCAAACCTGAGAAGAAAAAGTGATACATAAATGCTAATTCTAGGCCAAATAATCATAAAGATTCCTACAGTGTTATCACTTAGTAAAATTACTTTTTTTCTTTTTCATTAAAGAAAGCCATGCTTTAGGGCTTAAGATGTAATTAGGTCTGACTGGAATCCTCTGTGCACCTTTTGTGATTTTCAAACATTATAATCAATACTTGAAAATATTAATGACTACTTCTTATTACGGTTGATTATTGATTCTGAAGCTAAGAAAATGATCCTAATTCTAGCCTCCAGAGTCAGAACCGGTCTGAAGAACTGAAATGTCTTTATTAAAGTCACCAGATTCAAATTCAGTAGTTTTATGAATTAATGATTTGATCTGGCCCAAGTGTCTCCTAAAAGTAGCACATATATCCAAAAATTTTCCAGAAAGTTTCTGTTTTGTCCCAATTGCTTCCTATAATTTCTGTCATTTGTTAAAACCGGCATTTTCTTTAAATAAAAATTCACAAAGAAGAATGTAAAGAATATAACATAAGATTATGGACTGGGTCCTCAATAGGAAAAAAAAAGGTTATATTAGCACAGCTGAAAATCAAGTTTATCTCCTTCCTTACCAAAATTTTGATTCTTACTTAGCTCTTGTTTAAGCTGATGTTGCTGCTACAAGAATCCTTGTTTTTAAATGTGTCTTTCATAATAGAGGTATTGTGTGTCATCTGTAGATAGAAAATCCTGCTGAAATACTGTCCAAAGGAAAGCACAATTCATCCCAATAAACATGAACATCCCTGAATGGCTGGAGTCACTAGAATACAGCCAGTTATTTTTAAGACTTAGAGCATCACCTATGAATGTTTGAATTCATGTTAATGGATTTGCTTTGTTGCTCCTGAAGCCAGGCCGATTCAGCAACACTGAGTTAAGCAGAACTATAGAGAACTGGATACTCCAAAAGTACTGATGAAACTTCATCAGTGAAGTGGTTACACCAAGCTGCTGCATATCTGTGTTGTGCGTGCATTGAATTTTACAAGCTAGGTGATAGAAAAAACTATCAATCTCATTAATGAATATTAAATGAATAAATTAATAACATTAAATTAAATAAACAGTTACTATTCAAAACAGAATACAAAAAGAATCAAGTAAGCAAATTCATACCCAGGCTATGCTAAGGCACAGGAACACACAGAGGATCCTCACAGGTATCATCTTCAGGAGAAGAGCAAGAACTCTGACTGAAAGGATGCTCTTTGCCACTCTTTTGGTGCAATTTAAATCTGAATGCAAAGATGAGGTTAATCATTATGCTCCCTTCTATTTGTAGAAAAAACATGCCAAATGCCCCCCTCCCCCTTTGGTGATTACTTAAAGTCTCTTGCACAAGTTTCTGGTGTTATTTGCTCCAGATAAGTTCGTTCAACACTGACATGCGGGCAACACCAAGAATTCCAGGAAAAAATCCTGTCTAAAACTGTTTCTTGTAACTGGGCAGTCAATGAAGACGTGTGTGAGCACTAGTGGGATCCAGCAGTGCTCACCTGCTGGAAAACGCACACTCAGTGTGATGGACATGATGGACATTTAGCTGCATAAACAAAGAGATGATATTTCCGGATAAGAGTGGATGATGCTCTGCAGACTGCTTAAAGCTTCAAGGATTTTCCTATGGTACATTACGTTCATTCCCTGGCCATGACTTTGCCCTTTTCACAGTTGTAGAGACCAGATGAGAAGGTTAAGTCAAAAAGTAACTATTAATTTTTGGGATCCATTTTGATAGTCTGAAGTCTACAGAGTACACTCTATGTACAGATCCCATTGCTGGTAGCTGCCTCTCTGTGCCGGCATCACAGCTCAGGGGGAACAGCTGGCAGTCAGCTCTGAGACACGTGGGTGTCTTGCCTCCAGTCCCACAGGAACTGGGTGATCAGGGCAGGAATAGCACCTAATTCTGCAGGGCATCAGCTGTAAGTAAGGGACCACTGTGCCACACCCTGTCTTGCTAACTGTATGTGTTACAATCTGTGCAACAACTAAAGCATCCTTCCTAATGCAGATGGGATATGTCATTTTGGTTCTAACTTCTCCCAGTTTTTCGATGCTTGATTTTGTGATCATCAATAATAACATTATATTTGTAATTGAATAGGCCTTAAAAATCAATAGTAGTGAGAGCACAAGAATTTCTGCCTTTTCAACCATGCTGACAGAGGATGTGACAATTTCCTAGGTGGTGTTCCAGGCACTTCTCACCAGGGTAACAGAGGACATGGCAAATAGCATGTACCAGACCTCTTCTGACCCTGAGGGATGGCACAGCTCTCTGGTGACACATAAACACAGTTAACTTAACTCTGGCCCAAGCAAAACTGGGCCACTAAGACTAGAGGAACTGGAAAAATTTGATATCTGAGCATAAACATTAGGTGAGCTAAGAGGGGCTTCCTGCTTGCTGCAAAGGGAACTGCTGGGGGAAGCTGAGGTGAAGGAGGAGCTTCTCATGCTTTACAGTTAGGGGCTGAATCTGTGCCTGACCTTCAGCCTGTACCTCTGCTTTCATGTTGCAATCAGTCACTCCTGACAGTGTTTGTTTGAAAGGCTGGAGGTTAAGAACTAGATAAACTTTGGATTTACCTTTAATTCAGGATCAAAGGACAGAAGTGTAGTTCACTACTTCATCTGCCCTGCTCTTGGTTGAATGCCAGAGTAACAGTCAGGGAGTCTGGGATTTAGATGTGGTTTGTGCACCCTGGATGTGAATTGCACCTTGTTTGCCCAGCACTGTCTGAATCTCCTGCCCAACCACCAGTTTCCAAGTGGTGCCTTCTGCTCCTCTTACTTTCTCATTCAGGATTCTTCTCTGGATGCTTTGTCTCAGACTCCATTCTCCTCTCATCTTCACTTTCTCTTCATATGCTCCTCAACCTACCAAACCCTTCTGAAGTCATTAGTAGTCAATCCCAGCACTTTGTCCCACATTTTCCCCATGCAAAATTCTAGAACTGAGGAACCCAGAAGTCCTGCAGTCCATCCACTTTATTTGGTCCTTTCTTCCTCTATGTCTTCCTAATTAATTTTTTTTCCACTTTTTTTTTTCTTTCCCTTGCCTTTGGAGTGAGATTCTTCTGTTTTGTGCTACAGTGGTCTTTGGAAGAGTCACTGCAAGCTCAAGGTGTGAAAGAAAGGCCATCGATTCTTTAATAAACTTTTATAAAGTAAGAGGTACAGACGTTTCTAAATACAGGTAACTTTTACTATAGGCTACGGTCATGTATGGTAAAAAAATGATTTAGAGAAGAGAAATTATACTCAGCTCTCAGTATACAAAATAGAGACAGTAAGTTCAGTTGTAATGCACTTGCTTGCAAAAAATACTTTATTTTATTTTTAAGAGTATTCCTTTATTTTCAAGAGTTAGAAGAAAAAGGAGGTCTTTTCCAGCCTCTTTCAGATAGATAGGGGAGTGGATGCCATAGGAAGGAGCTTCCAGAGGCATGAGTCTTGCCAGATTTCTTTCAGGGCTTAGAGAACACAAGAGTGGGCTGGGATCCTGAAGACTCGCTGATTAACTCTGGCAGGGAACTTCATTGGAAGATCAGGCTTCTTGGATTTGCCCACTGACCCTTCTGTCCACTGGAGCAAATGCTCCTTTGCAGAGATTAAAATGATTTGTGAAAACTTAAAGACACCCATCATCAAACCATCTAGAAGAACAAGCCGATCTTAGTTATGGTGCGCAATCAATAAAATGCCAGCTCACATCCATGAAATGTGTGTAATTACAGCAGATTGTCATCAAATTGCAACCAAAAATCTAAACCAGGAGAGATAATAAGAATTCTCACCTAGCTGAGTGTAAATACAGATATCAAAGTGACAGAGGTGAAAAGAATATTTTTTAAATCCATGTTGCAAATATATAAATACTATCAACCTAAAGTCACGTCATAGGTGGCATAAATTGAAAACAGAAAGTGGAAGGGATTCAAAGCTACTCAAGTGGCTGTTTGCACAAGCAGAAGGAGACTGGGCTTGCCAACCCTTCCCTTGCATCCTTCTCTCCAGCCTCTCTACACATATTGCTGCAGCTCCATGGAGACACGGGAGAGGCCTCATAGCACAAAATGTTCAGGACAACTGCTTTGCTTGGTAAGGAATTGAGCATCAAGGCTGGCAGTGAGCTGTGCATCATGGCTGGTTGCACAGGTGCAACAGAGTTGTGCAGATATACAATTTCAGTGGTGTGGAGGGGTCATCCCTCCTCTCAATCTTTTGTAAACCTCATCCGACCCTAGCTAATGATGCCTTCCCCTCTCCTGAGAAACCTGTCGTTGTTGTTGTTGTTGTTGTTGGAGCAAAAATTCAACTGTGCCAAAATCTTAATAAAAATGAGAGGGAGTTGGCAGTTTATCATGATGTGGAGACTCAGATCCAGGGAAGATGCTCAGCACCAGCCTCACAAGACATCTGGGCATCAAAACTGGAAAACTGTTGAGGCAGTATGAACTGACTCTAAGGTCTCTTTTATCACTGCAATGTCCTTTTGTCCCTAAAATAAAGCGCTTGAATGTGCTATTTAGAGATACCAGACACACTTCTGGTCTTTCACAGGTAGCTAAAAATAAAGACCAGGATACACTTCCTATTTCACTTCTTAATGCATCAGCTTGAGATAGTGATAGTTTCTAGTTCTGAGTGTATATTTTGTTGAGCAATTTATCCACAAACCTGACTTGGTTTGCTAACACACCCCTCAAATGCACTCATCAGATTTTGAGGAGATATATTCAGACAGCATTGCAAACTCTTTGCTGGTCTTGACCTGTGCTGTGGATTTGCTTATGTGGATCACATGGGAAATTATCATCAGATCCAGAGAAAGGAAATGCAAGTAATCTGCTGAAAATTTTAACTTGTTGTTGTTGTTGTTGTTGTTGTTGTTGTTGTTGTTGTTGTTGTTGTTGTGTGGCACTGAATACATTGAAGTAATTTTTAAATATTTGTGGGGAAAAAAAGAGGGGTATAATAAGTGAGAATAATAAAAAAGTGGGAATAATAGCTGTACAGTGTACTACTGTGTGTCATATAGCAAATGAAACATATTCTGAGTAAAATTTGCAAAATTTGTTAATATATATGGTCTGGAGTAAAATACCTGCTCTTGTTCATTGATACTACCTAGCACATCCCAACTGAAAATGTGTTCATTACTTTGTGGTAAGCTAAGTTAAATAGTCTTCAGCATTAAAATAGGCTACTTTCAAGTTGCTATATACTTTGATCTATGTCACCAACAACTTCATTAGAAAACTTTGAAACATATGGATACTAGTCACATTTATGGAGAAACAGGTCAAACACATGCCTCTAAACAAGGAGCAGGAACTGCTGGTGTGAAATTCAGGAATAACTGAAGCAAGCAGGTTTGATCCAGCTATCAAAAGTTTTCTTTGTCGTGTTTGGCCAGCCATAGACCACAGATAACAAGCTCAGACATTTTTGTAATAGTCAAAAATTTATTGAGAATGTGTACAGAAAAAATAACTGTCTACAGAGGTACGCACTGCTCAGGGAAGAGGTTTGGGTATCTTACAGTCAATGTTGTTTTGTAGTCAAAACTGAACTGTGTAATGTTTGCTAAGTTCAGTGTCTAAGACAGAAAAGATTTGCTTTTTCTGTTCAGACTGGTAGTTGTCAAATCATCCTTTATGCGTCTCCAACCTAAAACAGAAAAAAAAAAGAGTATTTTAATGTTCTTCTAATGAAAGAAGTAAATAAGGCTATGATGACATACTGATAGTGTTCATGCATAGTTATATTAATTGGGAATTAAAAATGTAGCATTTAAAATACACAAAGGCAAGGGATTATTCCTGATCATGAGACAATCCATTTATCTATCCATTAAAGAAACAGTAATGTAGAAGGTACACTAAAATCAAGTACAAATACTTGTGTGACAAAATGGCAAACAAAGCCAACTTCTCTAAGATGCAGTGGGCTTATCTTCAGCTGTCCATCCTCGGTGTTTGAAATCATAACAATGTTCTGTGTTCATTTTAAATATTTCCTCTGCCCTGTGGTCGCACCTGTTTGACATTGCCTAAGTTGTGCTGCTGTCCATCTACTGACACTCTGTTGAATGGGATGATTTTCATGGCAGACTTCTTCATGGAGTACCACCGGTCACGCCAGGTTGCCCAGATAATGCCATTGTCAAATCCAGATGGACCAGCGTCTTCTGATGTGTACACACCACCTAGGAAACATCAGTTGAAGCAAAATAGTTGGTTGCTTTCTAAAATAGTTACATTTTTCTGGTCCTGATACCTCCATAACACCCATAGGTACCCTAGAAAAACCTGTTCACTGCCTTTTCCCCCCATTCTGCTTCTCTCAGGATTGATTCTCCCACTTTGGAATGGAGAGCAGTCATAAATTCCTACTACTGGTGTTAACAATTATAGCAAAGAATAGGCTATGCCAGCTGTGGAAAATCCAGAAGGCAAAGTGTACTTTATAAACATGACTCATTTTCCTTTGTCACTGAAACGTGGTGTCCTGGATTATAAGCACTCAGAAGACACCTTACCTACATAATATTTGCCATTGAGGTGGCCAGCATGGCATCTATTCATCCACCAGCCAGATCCATCTTGCTCAGCACAGTTGCCTTCATACTTATCGTTGTCATTATCATGTGTACTGAACTGCATGCCATTGTGGAAGGTGTAGGATTTATCACTTGGGTCATCTCCGAAGTCATATCCATCAAAGGCATCTCCAGCATCACCCCCGATGAAGTAGGCATATGTCAGTCGATACTTGTCTTCTTCACTTCCCACTCTGAATACAGCGTAGTCAGCAGTGCTGTGGAGAGAGGGCAATGCTGAATGTGAGCATGCTGCATTCCCAGCACATGTACAGCATCAGTGTTAAAACTGCAGAAAAGGCATCTATTGCATCCTAGCATATTAAAAGGAATTGTTTTTATGTGACTGTGGGCCTCAGTTCAGTGACAAACATCCAATCAACTTCTGTGCTCCAGTATCAGACATATTTTCTGACTACTGGTCTTTAGTGATGTATGAAATATCTACACTATCAACACGCACATGCACACATACAGATACATATTATCCCAGGTTCATAACAGAAATAGAAATGAAAAAATAAAATAACAGAACAGAATAGAAGGGTCTTATAATGACCATGTAGCCCATAAGATATGTAAGACAAACTTGAAGAGAAGAAACAGATGCCGCCTGCCTAATAAATGAGTGCTGACAGCATGTGGCCTTATGACAGGCACATGTACCTGGCAACAAGTCACACCCAGTGACTGCTGTCACATCTGTAAGTTCAGGAGCCAAAGCAAGTTCCATGTACATGTTAGCTGGTCTAACAGCTCATAATTTTTTAGGAGTAAACTTTTATCATTACAAACTGATACAGCAGTGGGACCAGAAGGTTTTGAGCTGTCATTTTCAGAAGCATCATAAGCAAATACCCTTTTCTGCCAGTCCAGTCCTCCAGCTCTATTCGTAAGGTGTATGGCAAAGTGGACTGTGTAGTTATTAAATGAATCTTTTCATTGCCCAGCCAGAACTCAGTGGTGTCATCTGGAGACAGATGTCCAAATCCTTCCTTGTACTGAACCCAGTTTCTACTGAAGTCTTCGCTCCCATCCAGTCTCTGGGGGAAAAAGCCAAGAACACCAAAACCAAAAATAAAAACCTCAGTCAAAAAGATATGTATCATATGTAGGTACATAAAACCAGTGCTGATGCAATAAACTTTTTATAGCAATAATACATAAGAGGCATACCCTTTGTAGTACTGTCCAGCCATTGCCATATGAATCAATCTCACAGTAGACTAGGAATGACTGCTTGGCTCTTTGAGGCTTGATAAAGTACAGACCACTTCTCCTTGCACCTTTATTTGCAATGTCTTGACAATCTGAAGTAAAGATATTCCAAAGATCATTTTCAATCTAGTTACAATTCTTTCCTTACATTTATTTTATATTGTAACTTTCTTAGTGCAAGAAATGCAATTTATTTAACACCATTATTGCAAAGTTAGCTATTTAGTCCACATAATTCAATAGCATTACGATAAAAAATCCTACCAAGGGTCACAAGACTTTTGTAAGGTGAAGGTGAATTTAGTCTCACATAGAGTTTAAGCAGTTTAAAACATAGTCATTGTATTGATTTCTACAGCAATAAAAAAAGATACTTCTGGACCTTATGGAATAATTAATTTGTTTTTCCATGTGGCTTAGTAGAAATGTGATAATGAGTTATCTTCTCTTCATCCCAGGTCCATGGAAACTAGTCATGTCCCTCATGTCTAGCACATATTTTGGGATAATCATATCTTGGCCAAAAAGGCCAAAAGCAAGAACCATATTCCATCTGAATCCTTGCCTGCAGAGCATCTAA
Organism: Sterrhoptilus dennistouni; assembly: GCA_013397095.1. NCBI lineage: Eukaryota > Metazoa > Chordata > Aves > Passeriformes > Zosteropidae > Sterrhoptilus > Sterrhoptilus dennistouni. Next base: position 63,584 of record VWZU01009903.1, read on the forward strand.
CTTGTACTGACTGGTTTTATAACTTGCAATTTTACATATCTTTGCAGAAGTCTGTGACCCATAAGATTACAAGTAAATCATTGCTGTGATGCCAAGTGGCAGGACTTGTAGATGAATTAACCCTCCACCATACAAGAAGCATTTTGCACACCTCTTCCAGTTGTCTCCTGAATTTCAGCCCTGTCCTTGCACGGCTCCTGACAGAGTATCTCAAGCTGGGCAATCTTCTCTTTCAGCTCCGTGATCCTGTTGCTGTTCATTATATGTGTGTCTGTCAACTGTCTGGACAGAGAGACATAATAATGGGTTGCTGTATCTGCTGTTTGAGAATGTGTAACACACATTTATTTCCCTAGACACATGCCTCATATCTAACATGCTGCGACATGCACCCCTGTAAAAAGGGATGCCTCTATTAGCACTGGCATTTAGAGTTAAGGACAGGCAAAATAGGAGAGCACATGCTTAACTTCATGCAAAAATTAACCATATCCAAACCTTGACTCTAAGCAGCAAAACTCTAACCAGTAATTAAAGTATGAATCTAATTGTATGGAAAGTTTTAATTTGCTCTCCCGAAGTAAATGATAAACTCCTCTTCAATTATGGATGTATTTGTAAAACAAAAGTGCTCTAAATAAGCTGGTCTAAGTGTCAGAATGCCGAAATAATCTTTGACATAATGTCATAGAAGTGGAGATCTGTCAAAAAACATATCGTTAAGACTTAGAAACATTAATGATGTTTTCAATTTTATTTCCAATGTCAACCTATAAAAGACTATCACTGAGTTTATAGCTATGATTTAAAACTAGGTAACTGAGCTAATTTTCATGGATATATGCAGCAAAATTGGCCAGAGTTAATGATTGCACAAACATTCCAAATACTCTGCTTTACAGCAAAAACTCATGACCTCCAAAGGTCACGGAAAAATATTTAGGGATAGCTGGCACAGCAGGAGAAACATAAATAAAAATATTGCCAGGCATCATGACATTCTTATCTTGCACTTCTTGCACAATTAACAGTTTATCCAGGTGAGCAGAGAATTCATTAGCAGAGCCTCATGATCCTTCTGTGTCTTGCTAGGCAGCTACTAATGGCAGTGTGGGCAGAACTGTCCACAAGAGCACAAAATACCTTTCTGAGAGAGGCTTTTTGGCACTTGACAAAGGAACAGAAAGAAAACAATTTGTATTGCCAGTCATAAAAGAAGTGGAAGATACCTACTGTATAGTAGATTCATGAGACAATATGGTGCTTTCATATCTGATAATTTCTTCAATTATTTTCCTGGACTTCTGAGTGAAATCATCAATTGAATCTGTAAAACAGAAAAGGTACAAAATAGTTGTAGTTAGGTGAATTAAAAAAAGAAAACCACGTAAAGAATATTTTTCAGTTGTGTACTTATTTTTATATGCTCACTTGGTAATATCTGCTTGTCTGAAGGATAGAGGCCTTGGATGTGTTGAATCAGATGGTCTGCTGTTACTGAGGCATTAGAAATCCGCTGCAAAATTCTCTCCATTTCCTGAAGGTCACTATCCACAGCAGGATGATATTTATTAAGGAAATCTGCAATGCCACAAGTTGTTGGGCAGAAGCTACCCTAAGGAGTAAAGAGAAATAGTTGGCAATGTTTTGGGGCAAAGAAAGAGGAGCAGAGTATTTGGGCAGAGGAACTTTCAGACATTGCTAATACAAATGATAAAGGATAAAAAGGGGCAGGCATTTGCAGCAGACTTTGTCTGCTGTATTTGAATTTTCAGAGACAGCTTACTTTCACACTATGTACACGCATACTAAGAAAACAGGGCATGCCATTATTGTAGCACCTGCTGGATATGCACTCTCATCCACAGTGCAGCCTCCCATACACTTTTACCAAGCATATACTGCTATCAATAAATGACAGGTTTAAGCAAAGCAGACCTAGGAAGTACAGAAAACAATGAGGTACAAGTGATAACACTAGTTAATAATCAGCATAGGAAAGCTTCAGTAACATTCTTAAGATAAAAGAAAATTGTTCAGGTACTTACAAATCTGTCATCCAATATGCAGCAGTTTTCTCTGGTAGCAATGTACTGAAGAGAAGAAAGAGGGCCATTTTTAGTGGATTTTCTCCAACACCACTTTCTGCACTAACACATTTCTTAATGCTGTCTCTTCACTTACCGCCATGCTGGTAGAAAAGAGCAGGGAGAGGAGAGACCCCAGGGGAGCCCAGCTGCACAACCTCAGCCCCATCATGTCTGTCCCACCAGGTGCTGCCGACTGCTGCCCGTGCAGTTGTGCAGTCAGCAGGCAAGAATGTTCAACCTAGCACAGCGTGGCAGCAGTTTAAGGCAGCAGGCTGGAGCTGGGGGCGGGCACTGGGAGGTGGTGGGAAGAGGTGGGGTAGGGATTTGAGGTGGATTCCCAGAATTTGCACATACACTCCTCCCATTTTCAGAACACGCTTTGCACTTAGTCGCTTGATCTCTGCTCCAGCCTCAGGGTCTCACGGGAGGCAGGAAGGTGAGACAAGGCACTGAGATGCTACACCTAGTCACAAGTGTAATCAAACTCACACATCGCTTCGTAATGGGGGCTGGCAGAAGTTTCACTCTAATAGCACAGGGAAAAGCCACTGTAGCAATCTGAGTTATCTGTACCAACCATCAATTCCCTAACAATAAACGATATTTTGGGATTACATAGGACTTTCCCGCCACAGATCTCTACATGTTATGCAAAGAGACTCAACATCATTTTCCCTATTCTGTGGATGACAAAACTGAGGCAGGGAAAGGTATGAAGCCATTGGGCAGTGGCATATCTGGAAAAAAAGTCTGTGGTACTTCTCATGGGCAATGAAAGTATAAATGTTCCCTGTCCTTCAACACAGTGAGTCCATTCCAATGACTTTGGTCGATGCTTCCTTGTTGGGGAACTAATGTTGTCGGTATCTGCCTTAATCAGTACTGCTGCAAGAATGCTGACAAGCCCCATCTTCTACCGTGGGCTTTGTTCCAGCAAATCACTTCTGTGTGCCCTTTTGCATGCTCTCTGTATTGGTAGCATTAACACCTTTCCATTCATGACCTAGACCTGGTCTCTGAACTATGGCTTCTTCAGAGAAAGCCTGATTTAGTGCCTGTGCAGCACAAAGTGTGATAAGACAATGTTGAATGAGGCTTTTGACTCCGTTACATGTTTGATGAGAAGACTGGTGAGAATGGGGCTCACAGATAGATCTGTTGTTACTGGGGTCAGCTTTGTGATTTCAGGCAAATGACTTCATCTCTGTACAGCAGGATCAACGTTTCAACTTGGCTTAATAGGTACTTAAAACATGGGAAAAAAGCATTCTATAGGAACCAGATTATTAGAAAATTAGATATAATTATACCCTGAAACATGGAGAAAATCCACCACATATTGCCAGAAGGAAATGTGAGCATTTAAGATGCTAAAAATCAATCTGACATGACACTTATGTAAGGCTGAAGCATTGTTCCTGGGAGAGTCAGCTTTCCAGTAACTGTACTGATGACCAGTGAATAAGTTGCCAGGCTGCCAAAAGTCTTTTCCAAAGGATAACTGATGCTAAAGGTTTGTCTTTCCAAATCTGGTATTGATTACCTTCAAGAGCCATGTGCAGAATGTGCTCTTGGTGACTTTAGTGATACAAATAGGACATGGTTCCACTTTTTACAGAGTAACTTCTGTTTCCTAAAGTGTGACAATAAAGTAAACAAAACTGCATAGAAGTCCATCTGCTGTTGTGTTTTTTACTGTTGCTTCACTGGTGCTGTTAACATGGACTGAGGAAACTGCTGCTGATCCTCGTTGTCACTGCTGCTCATACACTGAGCGTGTTTCGCTTCTTCCTTGCAGTCCATGACACAAGGGTCCACAGGGTCCTAGAGATACTGTTCCAGAGGCTGTGCACCAGCAGGATTCTCTTGGATACCACAAGATAGCATGTCTAGGCTGCTGGTATGAACTTTGTAAAGTAACAGCTTTAACACAGATGTACACTGCAGAGTACAGATGGGCATGTACTGTTCATTATGCAATAGGTGAACCATGTAGCACAATTCAGGCATCCCTCATCCTCTGACAGAATAAAAAACACATCTTTCCCTTTTGTCACTAGAAGTAGTACATATAGGCTTGAAACTCTGTCAGAATACTATTTGGTAGCAGAAAACAAACAAAAAAATTTTCTCGTGTTCCTAGGCAAGTATTTCAGGAGTCAGAGAAGATGACAACAGTGAATTCTGGCAGTAAAAGCCTAGTTAATCTTGAGTTAAAAACCCTAAGATTTTATAATTCAAGATGAGAATAGCTATAATGACATAATAACAATGTACAAATAGATTTTCAATGTTCAAGGTAAATGTCTAATTGGTGGGAAAAACAAAAGGATCATTATCCCTACAAATGGGTTAGGAATAAGAAACCTGAATTTTCAGTCAGATGCTTGTTACACAAAATTATCACTGTATATATTTACATTCATGAAGGAGTCAATTTTTGACATTGCCTTAATGATTACCAAATATTTGCACACTGCAACTATAAGTGTTGCTTAGCTGTATTTGTGGTCACAACTGTGGTACTTTTTAGCAGAAGATGTAAATATTTAAACCTCAGGAAATTTTTGTTTGCTTTACTGATTATATGGTCATGAATAATTAATCATTTCAGGTATTTGCTTCTTTTTTCTTTTCTTCTGTTATTTCACCTTCCATTATTTAGAAAGATCTTATTCCTACTTTTAATTAAGTTGAGTGCAATACAAATTCTTATTGGAATGACTGCTAAGACTGAAATTACTAAGGAAAAGTGGTATTTTTCCTCCCTGACATGCCATTTTGTCTTGGTAGGTCTTGGTTGCAAAACAGCTGACCCACTTACCAAACAAGTGTGCTAGAGACCTAATTGTACCCTTAGATGTGTCCAGCCTAATTTAGCTGTGTCGATTTCCTGGCCTGTGTTTTCTTTCCGGGAATTCTGTTTGCTGGTTTGGTAACAAATGAGGAACAAATCGTGTAGTACTGGTGGAAGGAAGAGTTCTCAAACTCAGTGTAGTCTTTTCCTGCAATCTATTTTTGAGGAGAGAGTAAAGGTGAATCATTATTTGTTTGAAAGAGGTTTCTTCAAAGCAATATTGATTAGCATTTTTTGTCAGCTGCTGGGACACTATCCAACACCTTCCCATCATTCATAGAAAACCTTTCCTCAGAAAAACAAACCAGAAGAAACAGGTTTGTGTCTGTAAATTAGTTCCTGAATATCACAATATTCTTATGGCTGCCTTAAGAATCTAACCTGAAAAATCAGTCTACAATATTTTAGAAATCCTTTAGTGATGAGTTTTAAGATTTCCAATGGGCTTTTATTACTGTTTAACTGGAAGTGCTCAGTGGACTTGACATAAACTTGCATTTTTTTAGATGCTGCATAAGATAATTTTCGTATTTAAAAATAAACATTGAAAAATACCAAATGGTAAATGCTGAAAAAACATTCCTACTATGCTTTGCTATCCATCACCAATATGTATCACCCTGCTTGCATTACTGAGCAGATTAGTGGGTAAAATCCCCTTTGCTCAGTTAATCAATGAGTGAGCGATAATTCGGATGAGAAATAGAGACAACTAAAAAGCTGTCTAGTAGTGAAGTTATGCCAGTGGTGGGCAAGAAAGCCAAGTGCACCAAAGTGAAAATGAAAAAAAAAGAAGTTTTGTAACTTATCTTTCTCTTTCAATTTTCAAAATGTGGGCAAAAGGTAAATCACAACATTTTTTTCCAATTGGATAATCCAGTCTGTGCAGCACATCTCTTCCTCACCCTTTCTCAAGTGAAATGAGTCAACAAAAATCAGTTGCTGTGCAAGGGAGAGCCTTTAATTTCTTTATACTTGTGACACCAGTACAGGTACTTGCTGTGCTTCTGCTCAAATACTGACTGGAAATAGTTGTTTCTTTGAAAACTGAGTGAAGAACAGTAAGAAATGCATGTATTTCATGTCCGCCAGAACCTTTAATTTTGCAAAAAAATGATGTGATATTTTGCTGCCTCCACACTGTGAATACATACTTCAGAGTGTATTCTTATATAATTATAGGCTAATGTATTTTCTTAAATCAAAACATGGAAGTTACATTGATTCATGACTTTTTATGTCAGCACTTTTAATAACATAAAAGAGTGAACTTATGTATCAAAAAAAGGAATGTGATATAAAGGAATGAAGTCAGGATGATTCAGAGGATAACTCACTCTGTTCTTTCATCATAGCTGAGATTTTTCTGAATCCTGGAGCATAGGACGTTACATCTTGAAATTCTAAAATCTACTAAAATACTAAAAAGGCCTAAACCATGTTCAGTGAAACATCATTATTGAGCTTTAAGTTTTTTGTGCCTTATTTAGGGGTATTTGATGCAACACATAAATTCTTTGCCTTTACTGATCTACAGAAACCATTTTCAATTGTTGATTCACTTAGAAAATGTTGGTATTCAGACTGTCTGCAGAAGAGAGATTGCAGTGTATACTTTACCTTGAGGGCAAGAACAGTGAACTTATTTGTTAAACAAAGAGGTGCACTAATTTGTGGGAATGAGATAAGTAGTAAATTCAAATATTTGCTGAGGATTTTGTAATTAGTTGAGAGGACAGAGCCTCAATAAACTAAACAGAGCCTACTTCAATAATCGAACATATAGGCTGATGTTGTTGGTTTGGACAGGAACTTACTGACAATAACATTAAAAGAAATACAGCAAAAATGCAATGTATTTCTCAATAAACCCCTGGCCTGTGAAAGACTTTGCTTGTACCTTTTTAAGCAATCAGAAGAAGCCTGACTGTCAGAGAAATCCTAGAAATATAAAGGAAAGTGTATTTGTTTTGGAAAAAAATGTACTCTGTGTTGTTTTCCTTGACTTCCAGGATTAGGACTGAACACCATTAATTCAGGGCGATGGAAGTAGAATGAACTCCACAGTTCTTTTACACATTATCTGTGCTCCTTGCTGGTGCATGAATCTGTTTACAGGAAGAGAAGCACAGGCTTAAGTTTGAAACATTAATAGCACTAGCCAATTAAACATAAATACAATTATTTAGGGTCACTGAAGGAAAGAGAAGCTCATATTTATCCACATGTAAACCACGAGCAGGAAAAAAAAAAGGCTTATTACTTTTTTTTATCTGTAGTCTTTATCTTTCTCTGGCATAAAAAATAAAGCCAGACGATTTTTCTTTCCCCAACTTTCTTCTCACGAATTATGAGAGGAATTCTGGCTTATACTTAAAAATTTTACATTAAGCAATAGGTTCCTATCATGTGAGTGAGTTGTGACAGCTTTTATTGTTGACCCATATTCCCTACACAGGTTGCAAATACAGTCAAGTCTTTACTAGCACCTTCTGTCTATGAATTTCACACAGGCTTGTTACTGATCGTAGTTTCTTTAGGCTTCACTGACAACCACACAGTGCCATCTAATGTCCTCAAAGAGCAACAAACTGTTCCTAAATCTCTTAAATAATCTCAAAACTCTCAAAATTAATACTTGACCATCGCAGAGCATTGCTTTCCCAAGCCTACTGGAAAAGAATCAGCATAAAATTTGCCTGCATTTTCATTAAAACAATCCTAACTTCATGCATAAAATAATGGGCTCTGAGCTAATCATTACTGCCCAGGATGGAATGATGATGGTAATGAAAATTCAGTCTATTTTAAGAAAATAATTTTTGAAGTGGACGGGATAGAGGTAGTGAACGAATTACTCTGTCAGAAAAATGGATGGTTTTGCTGCAATCTCAATAAGCTTATTAACGAGTCTACTTATTTATGGACGAGTGTGAATTGAGTAAGAAACAAATTCACTGTGGCCACCAACAAAATACAGGCTTTGATCCCTTCATCACTTCACTGCACCATTGCAAATAATGGAAAATATTCTAAATCTTTTTCTTGCATTTTTGGCAGATCAACTAATGGGTGTGTCTTAGTATTAAATATATGTTGGATATTAATAGTCTCACACAGCTGTCAACATCTATATGCAAATTTGCGAAAACTGCATTTAAGGTTCCATAAGGATCTTGAAATGGTTTCTGACAAAGCAAGATCCAGTCCTTCCCCCCAAACCATGAGCAGTGGCTGTCAAAATCCATGCTATGGAAATACTTGAGAGAAGTTAAAAGAATAAAGCACCTTCTAGATTCAAAAATTGTTTCACCAACGTACACATGTGCATGCGAATACTTTTTTCTTAATATAGATAAAATGCCCGGTTCATCCGGAGAGAGAAAGAAATGCACAGAGGATGCTGCTGGGAGCAGGTGGCTGCTGTTTTTGGGGCCAGGGCTTGTTTTGCAGGCGAGGAGGGTGCGGACAGCGGTGAAACACAGCCACCTACCGGCCCCTGGGTCCTCTGGCCTCAGCAGCCAGCTCTTCTCATGCCCAGAAGTTCAGTTTTGCGGCATGAAAACGTGGCCTAACCCATTCCAGTGGAACTTTTACTTATGTCCGTGGGTTATCAATGATTCTATTTACCAGTGATTGGCATTTATTTTGGATGTGCTCAAGCACAGAAGGGAAGACTGCAGCACGCTGGTAATAGTGTCTCAGCCAAGGCGAACTTCACTTGAATTTCACGCCGGGATCTGAGAGGATTGCACGGCTTGCAGAGGATTAGCCATGTTTCCTGCCATGCTGCAATATGTTGGCATCTGACTGCAATGTATTCTGTATCGAAACACATGTCGAAGACACTTTAAAATGTATTTACAGAAAGCATCTGTCTTTGTGTCTATATGGATGGCCATGTATTTTGTACCAGACAGTGCTCTTTCTGATTCTTGCTTCGAAGTTGACTTTAAGGAGTTACAATAAATATATATTTAGGACAAAGTTCTCTGGAGCCAACTATGCATACATTCCCTGGTGGGATGTTTACTAGTTTATAGGGACTCAAAAGCTGCAAATTTTCAACATAATAATGAAGTACTTTCACAGTGTAATAATAAAAATCTGTATAGGGAACCAAATTTTCTTTCTTTATGACCTCCTTGGCTCTGCCTGTTTAATAGATTAGGACAGGAATTGTTCATCACTCAGGCACTGAAAACATATAATGGTACTTTATAGCTGTTCTTTGCAACAAGAAAACATTATACCTCCCTAAATAAAGAACCAAATTCTGAGATCACAGCATGACTATTTCCTATCTTCTCTCAATTGCATTATTTCTAATCACAATTTGAAAATAATCTAACTGGAAGTCTCATCAACAATTTCCAAAAGTGTTTATTTTCAACTTTTTAAATCAGTAAAACCCCCTCTCATCATCACCACATACTTATCACTGTCAGTGTTACACCAAACACTGTTACACGTTTTATTTTCCATCACTCCTGCAAAGATTTTATTATTGTATCATTTGCAAGATATAATTCAAATCCACTTGGAAGAGACGCGTACTTGTTAAGGAAGGCCAATCTGTTACTTTGTCAAAGGAGCACGTACGATGTAGAAATTTTTCCGTGGATGGCAGAGACAAGGAACTTTGCAGACCTGAGAGGTTCTAGAAACACGTGGCTTTATTATTACAAGGGTCGTGGGTAAATAGGGCTCTGCTTCCAGCCACCAGCCTGGGCTGGAGCAAAGCCCTAAAGAGAGAATGGGGAGAGAGAGACAGAAGAGAGCTAAGGGGTAAAAACAGGGTAGGAGCAGGGGAAAACGTGGGGAGAAAACAGGAGCAAG